>CANSZD010003666.1:0-139312 GCA_947648045.1 Beta corolliflora | reverse complement strand
AGCTAATGTTATCGTTTTATATTGCTACAAATGACAAAGATTCTAATAGATATTCCTCGGGTCCTTTGGCTTAGCTTCCTCTTTATCTCAACCGTCTAACTGCTACTTTACTTTATTCAACCACCTGGATTAAACCACGTGCTTGCCTGGCCATGTAGACGAAATCATGACATGTCCTCGCCTCTAGCCATGTCCCTAAATCAAGACAGAAAAGGCAGTTCGATTTCGACCGCACAACAATCGCCTTCCTAATTTCGCTTGACATCAAGGGCTAGAATTTCAAAAGTGAAATCTACAACTCACCACTACCACCACGCGACACTAAGCGTTTAGGAACACAGCAAGAGGAATCAGGATCACATCTTTCAATTGAAAAGTAAACTACTGCCATGACTCTTTTCAACCGCCTATTTTCACAACTCATTTATTAACCCACTTTTGCCATTTCCTCTAAATGCACTTTCAATCTTTTCATCTTTCCGCTCCTGTAACATTTCCTGTAACACGCCCTTTTTCGCCATTGTTTAATAGTTCTTCTCAATTCCGCTTTCTTCAAATAAAAAGAAAACTAATGCCGGGAATAGGAAGAGGCCTTAGCTTAGATTGACATTTCTTCATCTTCTTCGACAAAAGCAATACGACCTCTCATTCCTTCGACATTCCTCGGAATCCACAAACTCCAAACCCAACTCTCTCTCCACTACAAGCTGAGCCTGAGCATCTTGTACTTCCTTCCATTGTTTTCTTGTAACCCATGAAAGTGAGAGAGCCAACTAGACCAAACCGAGTGAAGGTGGCTTGCTTTTATGAATACCCTTTCCCGACGGAGCCCTCAATCCCCTTTTCCCCTTTTAATCAAGGCCCTGCTTATCACCGGGAAATTGCTCCGCCACCCGATGCCCATGGTCCGAGAGTTCAAGTCTCCGTACGACATTTTAGCCGAAAGATTAGGGTTCGATTTTACCCTAGGGGATCGCGCATACACTTACACAATCAAAATTTGGGGGAAAGAGCGAGGTTGAGTCGTCACAACCAAACCAAAACGACAACCTACTCATCTTGGACTGACGGGCAGGATGAGGGTGGATGACCAAATATTGCTTTTGTGGAGATAGATTCTTCGGGGTGAAGGAAAATGGGTGGATCTCTTCCAACTGGAAGGTTAAGTGGTAAAGAATTGTGAATATGTGTTTTGGATTCATTTTTGGATGAACTTCTCACTACTTAGTTTCTTTACGGGAATTTCTCTTCAAGACGTCAAGGCTTGGACGAAGAATATGCTAAGGCAAAACCAAGGCGATCTTGGACTTAGGTGAAGAAACAAGAGAATACCCACTAGTACCAAATAATGTAGAAGATCTCCAAACAAGCGGAGACCAACTTCGAGCAACATGCCTTCGTAACCTTTCTTCCATAATCGATTTTGAGACTCGTGTTTTTATGAAATTGACATGGAATGTGCACATTTACGCGAGACACTTCAAACAGTACCAAAAGCCTCAAAGAACGTCCTCTAGAGAAATCATCAAACTCGTGGCTACCAAAAGCAAAGGTCGCCCAAGATGTCGCTCCCTCCTACTCGGGATGTCAAACCCGCCAACAAACGGGCTTACTCTAGAAGAGCATGCCTCCTCCGTTAGTCTGCGGAACTCCTTCTCCTGGCGTCCACGTCCGTTGCGTCCAAAGCCGCCTGTCCCGAATACGGCATTCACCGGAGATTATAAATGAATTCAAGAGCGTCACCGCTACTCCCGCCAACATGATCGACTCTCGGTTTCTCCAGCCGAGCATGCCACAACAAGGCCAAGCGTAAAATACTGAGGCGAGCTCTGTCCAATGGGCCCTCATTGTATTCCTTGTCATCCACATGAAACAAAATTTAGTCAAGTAGCATCATTCTTTAAGTCATACTTACCCGCATTTCTACTTGACACGCACCGCTCCAAGCCACCTCAAGTAACGTCAAGAACATTCTCTCTTATCATAAAGAATTGGAGAGATGTCCGGGAGAGTTATCCAAAGACTCGGAAAAGTCAAGGACTAGGAGATGGCTCCTTGGAAGAACGAAGGAGCGCCTGAGAGGTCGACATTCCGTTCGTCCGAAGAAGAGAAGCAGAAAAAATTGAAGAGAGGAGAGGGTAAACCATACCCAAGCCGACCAAAGACAAGGAGCCGGCGAAAAGAATAAGAGGCGGGTCGGCGCCATTTACTACTCCATGAAGACCATACTGTGAGTTTATGAAGGAATTCAGGGACGAGGGCGACACCAGGAACCGGACCGAGGCCCATTAAAGAGTATGCCCGGACCTACCACGAGGAGGCGAGGTCAACTCAAAAAGGCGGAAGGCGAGTAGGTCAATCAAGGTGGTCGGCCCAATGGAGAAGATGACCGGAAGACTCTCGCTAAGGACCAGGGTGATGACGGAGCTAACCCCAAGAGAAGAGAGCGTGGAAAATGTAACCATAGTTTGATTAAGAATAGGCTTTAAAACAATATTTACCTTTGGTTTGTTGAACAAGAGTTTTACTTTCTTCCCCATGGGGGCGACAGGAGTTTGTAAGTGTATTTTTGTTGAACAATTTCACGCATGTCAACTGTTTTAGTGGACTTTATCAATTGCATTTGCTTTTGTTTGTGTGAAGTTGCTTTGAAATTATCAGAGTTACGTAGCTAGTTGTGGAATTTGTAGTTGTCAAAATGTAGTCGTTAATTTGCGAATTGTCAAATTGTATATGCAAATTGTCAAGTTGTTTTTGTCAAGTCAGAGTTGTAAACTGTTGCGATATTGTAAGGTTGCATAGTTTGTTGTTTAAACCTTGTCCTATGCAAAGACCGATCTAGGATGGACAAGTCTTGAATACCCGATGAGGCAATTTGTCTTTGGATTGGTTGTCCAGTGTGAGTTTGGTGTATGAGTAATTCCGCAAAACAAAAGGTTAGAAGCGTTGGCCGTTAGGGCGCTGCCAACGGCCCTTCGATGCTTAAGTCAATGAATGGCTTTGAAAAAAGAGAAATAAAAAGAAATACCAATATAACAAATAGGTAAAGAGAAACATACATGCCGAGGTGTCATGTCTACTAGACAAGTGAAAAAAATGATTAGAAATAATACCTCTTTAGGTGCGTCGCATTCCAACTCCTTGGAATAGGTGTCCCATCTTTCTTGGTAAGAGAATATGCCCTTGGCCTACAACCTTACTTATTTGGTATGGTCCTTCCCAGTGGGACCTAAAGTGGGATCTCTTGTGTTCCGGAAAACCTTTCGAGGACCCAACCACCTTCTTGGAACACTTTTATCCTCACATTTTTGTTGTAGCTACGAGCCATACACTTGCTGGTAAACAACCATTCTAACTCCGGCTTGTTCCCTTACTTCATCAACAGTATCTACATCATGGGTTAGTGCATCATCATTTTCATTTTCAATCATTAAACCATACCCGGTAGAGGGACCCAGTACTTCCGTTGGGATGACGACTTCACATCCATAGATGATGGAGAAGGGAGTGTGTCCAATGGCGTTCTTCGAGGTGGTCCGGTCACCATAGGACAAGTGGGAGCTCATTTCGCCCATTTCCCCTTTAGCAGCTTCTTGGCGACGCTTCACCTAATTGACAACGATTTTGTTGGCTGTGGACTCCGCTTGACCATTTGCCCTCACGGAAATCGGGTGTGGATGTGTGGAGTCCAATTTTCCATTTTGCGCAAAAAGCTCTAGTCTTGTCGCTTATGAACCCGGGAACCATTATCACATACTATATGCGGAGGACACCATATCCGCACGTATATTACGCTTTATGAAAGAAATAACTTCTTTATCTCTTACTCGTTTGAATGCTTCACCTCTATCCGCTTTGAGAAGTAGGTCAGTCGTGGCTAGCATGAAGACTTTTTCGCCAAGTGCTGAGGGCAGCTCAGCCTACTATGTCCATGCCCCACTTCATGAATGGTCGTGGCATCAAAGTGGGATGTAGGGTCTCGATGGTTGATGAATTGGATCGAGCATGTCGCTGACACTAGTGGAAAAAAGCCCATCCGATGCGGTCAAAAATGCTTATCGATGCGGTTTGGTCCGCATCAGATGGGCCCGCAGCAGCTAACAAAAAAAACTGATGCGGTTAAAAACCGCATCAATATGGTAAGAATCTGATGCGGTTGTCAAGAATGACTGCATCAGATTGTGTGGTTTTTGAAAAAAAAAAAAAAGTTACAAACGCAGGAGCAAAACAAAAACAACAACAAATTTATAACATAAATGCAGCAGCGAAACAAAACAAATCCAACAAACGAAATTCATAACTCCAATAAATTTATACAAACGAATTTAAACTAAAAAATTGCATACTGAAATTACAAAATCTAACATAAACTAAACTAAAGAATGAATTTCAATGACGAAATACTTAAATTACAACGAAAATGAAACATAAATTAACTAAATTACGAAAAATAAATTACATAAATTACATAAACATAAAAAAAATTAAAAACGAAAATGAAAGTGGTACGAAAATTTAAAACTAAGCTAATTAGAAACGAAAATAAGAAAGTGGTACGAAAATGAAAATTAAAAAACGAAAAAAAAATAAACCCAAACCTAGATCTCAGCGACGGTCGTGGCGGTGGTTGTTGACAGCCAACGAGCGACGGAGTGGGAGATCTTCGAGAAGAACGCCAACGGACCGACAGCAACGAGCGACGGATGGTGAAAACGACGGTGGTTGATGATGAAAATGACAAAGTGAGACAGTGAGGAGAGGAGAAGAAGAGGAGTTTTAGGGTTTGGGAGAGGAGAGGCGTCGTTTCGGTGAGACACACCGAACAGTGAGAGGAAGGAGAGGCGCCGTTTCGGTGGTAGTTTTAGGTTTGGTGAGAGGAGGAGTTTTAGGTTTATCGAGATAGAGGGAGAGGGAGAGGGAGAAGGAGAGGCTTATGAGTTTGTTATGCGGAGGTGGGTGGGAGTCATGAGGCCACCGAAATGGGCCACGCATGCCAAGAACATGGGCCACGCGAGAAAAAAGTAGGAAAAACTAATGCGGTCCACAAAACCGCATCGATTTTGAACTACTGACGGTCCACAAGTGGACCGCATCAGAGTGTCCTCCCAGCTTTTCCTCCTATTTTTAATGTTGATTTTCGGATGCGGTTTTACTTAAACCGCATCCGTTACTAAGTGACATATAAGGTTTTTTCCACTAGTGTGACAAAGGCCGCACTTTTGGGCGATGTCTGCGGCATCTTGATGTATTGTGGGCCAATAGTATCCCATGAGATGGATCTTGGTTGACAGACTTCGTCCAGCAGTGTGGTTGCCTCCTATACCACAATGGGTTTCTTCCAAGACTTGCTTTGCTTCCGCAGCTTCCAAACACCTAAGATATACACCCGAAACATATACTTTAAACAAGACATTCAATTAGTGTGTAACGTGATGCTTTCATTCTCCGAATGCTTTGGCGTCTTCCTAGGGAGGATGGTGCCATCTTTGAGCCAAGCGATGAATGAAAGAGTCCATCCCGTATTTGGAGGTGGAGTTGGCGTGTTGAAGCGCCGTTATCTCCGTTCCGGATCACAAACTTCATAACGTCTTTGGGACAACGAGGTGACCGGAGGTCGAGGACAACCCGTATTTGCTCAGATCGGCTTCTATTCCTTTTCGGGGTGACTATGTAACCTAAGAACTTTCCCAAGATACGCCGAAAGAGCATTTGGATGAATTGAGCTTCATGACAGATCATGGAGGACTCAAAAAGTTTTTTCCAAGTGTTCGACGTGGTCGGTTGCTTTTGTTGACTTGACCAAAGACGTCATCTATATGGACCTCCATGGTACGCCCGATTTGCTTTTCAAACATTTTGTTGACCAATCTTTGGTAGGTTGCCCCCGCATTTTTCAAATAAAAGGCATGACCTTACAACAATAGATGCCCTCGGCCATGAACGTTGTTTTCTCTTGGTCATCCGGGGTGCATTAGGATTTGATTATAACCACTAAAAGCATCCAAAGATGGTCGTTGTTTCATGGCCAGAGAGAGCATCAATTATGGCATCTATATGGGGACATGAAAAAGGTCTTTGGGACATGCTTTATCGAGGTCAAGAAAAATTAATACGTACACGCCACTTACCGTTTTTCTTTTTGAAACCTACCACATTAGCCAACCAAATCGAGGTAATATACCTCTCTAATCTTACCCGATCTCGAGCAGTTTTTCAACTTCTTCGTTTATGGCTTGGTTGCGCTTCCGGTGCAAACTTTCTTCGCTTGACGGACCGGAGGGTGCTCAGGATCAACCCGTAATTTATGTGTGATGACATCCGGGGTAATGTCCGTCATGTCATCATGTTTCCAAGCAAAGCAATCAAGGTTAGCGCGTAAAAAGTAATAATATCAGCCTTACCTCGTCACGTAGATCGGAGCCAATTTGAACCACTTGATCAGGAAATTTTGGGTCAAGGACTACTTCGTCTAGAAGTTCGACTCGCTCTACATAGCCTTGGTGTGGATCCGCCTCCCGTAATTGCTATGCCACCTCATTTTCGGGCACCTGGAAGGCTTCGAGCGTGGCTTTGCACACCTCCTGGCAACTCTCCTGGTCACCTTTGATTTCTCGGATGCCCCAGGGTGTCCGGAATTTCACCGTTTGATGGTAGGATGACTGAATAGCCTTCATCTCATGGATCCGAGGGCTTGCCAAGAATGATGTTATAAGCAGACACGCATTCTATGACCAAAAAAATTTTACTCAGAGGTTGACACCTTCGGCTAGACAACAAGGAGATTTCCCCAATGGAACCGACACGGACTCGTAGACTTTTTTGACCACGTCGCTTTCGCTCAATCCCATCCTGACAAGTGTATCTAGCATAATGATATTAGTCGAGCTTCCATTGTCCACTAGGTTCCTTTTGATTAGGCGATGCAACAGAGAGAGAGATTACTAGGCCATCATGGTGGAATGCTTGAGGCATCTACGCGGCCCACGTCATCGAAATTAATTGCCTGGTCCCGGTCGATGGCACGCCTTAGGGTAGTTTTGTCCGTGTAGCATTCCTTGGCATTTCTCTTAGCCGCAGAATAAGTTAAACCACAAACGTCGATCCTCCTATAATAACTTTAACATGAGAAGGAGGGTTACGAGGTTTTTGGGGAGCAGATGTGGATTTCTCCTTTCGAGACACTTGTCTTGGCCTTCTTTGACATGATTTCTTTAAGATTACCATTCTTCGTAAGATAAGAGACTTCTCTGCGAGGGCGATGCAATCATCGGCCCATACGACCAATGTCTCCATGATAGTCGCACCATTTGGATGGATCTTCGCGCTCCCGGGCGTGACGATTTAGGTGGCCACTGACCGTGTCTCCAAGCTTGCCGATGGTTGATGAGTCCTCCAAAGGTCTCAAGCAAAAGTTGTATTCTTTTATCTTCGAGTGATGCTCGACTCGCCCTTCCTAGTCCGGTTCCTCGTCTTCGCCAACCGCTGACATATCGGGTCGTTGGCCGGGCTCTGGCCATACGGCTTGGCCCGTTATCTCGCCGATTCCACGTGTACTTTCTATCGGACCTGGCCAAGTTCGTAGGGCTCCTTTCTCTCGCGGTCCATAACTTCTTCTAAGCTGATTATGAGCAAGAGCTTTGTTCAATGCATCTTAAAACTCGGTGCACGGTACTGGGTCAAATCTTCAGAGGTCGAATCTCCGTACACCCTTGTCCGAATGCTTCGATAGTCAGTTGGAATGTCGTAATTAGGAATGGACACCTTCTCTCCTGGCAAGCGATGAATGTATTCTCTAAGACTTTCTCCATAACGCCTGGACGACGCTATGCATTACTATCATGCCTTCGGACTTTTCGACTACGGCGAACTGCTGATCGAACATGTTTTCAAGCTCGCGAATGAGGTGATGCATCCATTGGGCGCATTGGGTCAACCAAGCCTAGGGCAGACCCGATAGAGTGGACCCGAACCCTTTACGCGGTACTAGCCTTTCTCTCATATCACGAGGAATAGGAATGGTCATCATTCTCTCATTGACATTGCTGGATATGCTCGCTAGGGTCAGGGGTCCCATCATACAGCTGGATATTCCGAGCACCGAACCTTTAGGGATGTCGATGTTATCAATATGGATCCGCATAAGGAGAGCCGGCTAGCCTGACTTTGGTTTGCCTCGCCTATTGCGTGGGTCATCCCCGGGATTTTATTTATAATTTCTCGCAAAGAGGGCAAACTTTGCTCCATGCATGGCTTCATTCATACTCCCAGATGACAGGTGAAGAAAGTCCATCCCCGGCGCAGACTGATTGGGACCTGATATGGGAGGCAAGGGCGCCGTACATTTAGGCTTGGGTGACCGGCACGCTCGGGTAGGCAACAATTTCGATTTGAGGAGGTACATTTCCTGAAGCGTTAATGCGACAATAGAAGTTCGAGGAGGAGGAGGAGGAAGAATCCCATTTCGTGAAGGTGAAACAAGTTCCTGATTTTTTGGAGTGTTTGACACATATACATTTCTAAAATTTGAAAAGTTTAGATAATTTGAGGTGCATCGGACACGGACAAATTTTTTATTAATTATTTTTATTTACTTATTTACTAACCACCAAGGTTGGGAAATGTTGAGGGGGTTTGAAAAGGGTTAGAACCAAGGAGATGGGGTTCATCTTGACCATTATGAACTCACCGGTCAAAGGGGATAGGCAATGTAGAACAGGTTAACAGTGGCGCTCTAACTAAAGGTGGCGTGATATTTCATGGAGATGGCCGGAATAGACATGGGAGAATTTTGGGTGCAGGGAGACTTCGAGGAGGAGTAATGGTATCAATATCTAGGCAGTGGCTGCGCCTGATGTTACGCGCCATGGCGAGAGGATGAGGTCGACATGAGACAACTTGATTGGACTCGCCACGCAGACGTCATTTTCTTTCCGGGAGAATATCAATATTTTCATCGAGGCGCTTCCGCATTTCTTCCATAGAGGAAGGGATGTTTCCACCATGGTATTGTGATGGATTTTTGTGGAACACGAATTTCGAGGGAGCACTTTTTTGACCGAATGCCCCACACAGGGCGCCAAATTGTTTTGGATAAATTTCGCCAAGGAAGATCAATCTATCAATAATATATAGTTAGGCAATCAATCTAAGTGCTTTGAGAAATGAATAAGAAAAACTGAGATCGTATTATTGCAAGCAGAGTGATGAGAAAAATACAAGAGTATTAATTAAGTAAAAAGTAGAGAAGTAGAGAGTTGTTGAACCGATGCCTTATACTTGGCTACATAAACTCTATTTATAATAAAAAACCTATCTAATGTTATCGTTTTAGGTTGTTACAAATGATCACAAAGATTCTAGCTAGATATTCCTAGTCCTTTGGCGAGCTTTCCCATTCTTTACCTCAACTCGCTTCAACGGGCATGACTTTATTCAACGCGGGATTAAACCACGCGCTTTTCTGCCCATGTAGACGAAATCGGGATACGTCCTCGCCTAAGTCATGTCCCTAACTGGACAGGTACAAGTCGATTTTTACCGCGCAACAAAAACCAAATGTGGGAGAATAAAGAAGTAGAGCAACATTTAAGATATGACATGATGAGATTTATGCCCATAAGCCATCAAATACCAAGTCTCATATTTTTTTTGACAAATAAAAGTCTAAAATATTACTTCCCCTTAAAAAGAAACTAGTAACTAGCTTGGAGTGTTATGTATATATAGAACAACATACAACCAAATTCAAAATTTTATATCAAGTAAATTTCATACCATTTACCAATCATGAGTAACAAGTATTGTATATTATGCCGATATTTCATACCGAAATAAACATGTGATCTATGAAGTACTCTAAACTACTAAGTACTGTAATTGTTAATAGTAAAACATATAACAATTAATTTTCTAAAGAAAAAACTCCATAAGCGACTAATTTAAAGTCAAGATTAGCTAGATTACTCTCTAAGTGATAGTTGACTAAAACCTCCCTATGACATAATCTATCATAGGGAGGTTTTAGTCAATTATCCTACCACTCTGGGACTTCTTATGATGACACATTAATGGTGAGTTAAAATAAATAATCCACTAAAATTTTTAAATCACACGGAAAAACAAAATTCAAATATCAGATTAGAACCCAAATTAAAGTAAAAGAGTTTACCCAAAAATGAAAAATCCAAATTGCTCAGTTGCGGGGACGAACTACGGAAGCTTGATGAAGGCCTAATGCCTTCTAGTTTGATTTCTCAATTAATCCCCACTATACGATTTTTCTTTTACACAAATTAGATAGTTTAATTGAGGGATCAATTGAACTAAATGTTCCATTGAAAAAAAAATGATTGATTGAAGAAGAAAGAGGAAAACTTTTTCATTTTTCTCACCAAAATGGACTAATGGAAAAGAAGACGTCAGAGTTGCTTTAAGATTGTATTAGGTTAGGATAACGTAGGAAATAACAGAAAATTTAATGTCAATTACAAATCACTAATCAAGAAGCAGATCTTTTGGAAGATGAAAAGTTTTTATACATTCTAAAATGGAGGCCGAGGGTAGCGCGTATTATGAGTAGCAGGTTTTTTCCTTTTCCACAAAAAGATTGGAATGATATTTAAATTTCGGATCCCTTACAAAAGAGAGGTCCTGTGCAAGAGGTCTGTTTGCACAGCTTCTCGGCCCCATTGTAATACGTTAAACCATAACTTATTACGTAACAAAACCTCACACGTACCTAATGACATATACTCGAACAAAAATGGCATGGACTATACAAAATAATGATATGAATTTGATGTTATTTTGTCATTTATTTTATGTCATTTGAGGCTTTTCACAAAAAAAAAAAAAAATTTGGTGGTTTTTGGGTTGTTACACCATAACTTGTGGCGTAACAGCTTAAATCCAAGAATTTGCGAACTTCTAATGCTACTCCGGAGTATTTCATCAGGTATTCTGAATCTCATTTCTTTTTCCTCTTCCTTCCTCAAAATTCTAGTTTTCTTTGTCGGCCTAGATGTGTAGGAGATACCACCAACCTTTTGGTTAATAATAATCCCCTATTTTCTTGTGTTTTTCTACTTTTTGTTTCATAAATATAATAAACTCTATTCTCTCTACTGCAAAGTTTTTCTACCCAATTATTGGTTATTTCTACCCATATATTCTCGTGAAAGTTTGGTCCTATGTTTTTAATTATGCAAGAAAATATGATACATTGATGAAGATTTGTGCAGTGTTATGATGGATATCAATTTCACATCTACAAACAATCTGATTTAGTTCTATTTTAAAACTACAACAAATCGTAAGGCCCCCTCGTGGAAGCCTGTATCTATGTAGAAATCACAGGTCTCATCTACAACGACTATGTTTTGCTTATTAGAATTTATTTGATCAAAATTGTTATTTTTGCTAGTTTTGATTTTTATTGTAGATGTTGTATGACTCTTTAATTAATAAATTAATTTTACATTTATATTAAATACTATTCCGAAGTATTATTCTTATCCGCAAAATAGTTGTAGACTTTTCTTTTGTTTTTGCCCGATACAAATAGGGTCAAATTTGGTTGCCATCTCTTAGGGTTATCATTCCTACCCACAACAGCCCCACATTTCCCGACCACCCCTTTGTGTTCTTCACAAAAAATAATTATTGATCTTAAAAAAAAGTTGAAAAGTAATGTAAACAAAAGGAACCCCTCTAAGATAAATAGTGAGATGATCTTAAGATAAAATTGTCTCATTTGAGAATTTACCGAAAAGTAAACCCTTGTCACATGGGGGGAGATAAATGAGAGGAGATACCAATTGTATCTCCTTATTCTCATTAGCTAATTAGTTGTAGAGTCATATTTGACTAGTATTACATCCCTGTCTCTAAGTCTTTCGATTTTTATCATTTACATTTATCGAATTACATTAGTCAATTATTTCTTTTATAGGTCAATCTTAATGATACTCCAATCGTCTTTAGACAATCGTAATTGTTCTCAATTCTCATATTCAGGCGTCCGATAATAAATATAACAATATCCATATTATGGCAATGGCCTACAAATATAAAGTATCATTGCGAAGTTACTTTTGAGGTTCCTAATCCAAACTTTTAAAAGTTCAGATCAATAAATCAAAATTTTACTAAAGTTTAGGTTCTCATAGTATTCTTAACTTGATTTTTGACTGCACCACTACACCCCTTTAATTATTCCTTGAAAATGATAAAAAAAAATGATGACGTAATATTCCCCTAACCACCATTCCCAAAATCCCAATACAGTTACCCACATAACTTACCAACAATATTAACTTACCATATTATGGTAGTACGACCACCGGCTTTGTCATTCGGGATCACTTGGGAGAGGTCGTTTGTGTAGGTGCCCATTCTCTCACCCCCGAGCTCGATCCTCCAAGTTGAGGCATGGGCGCCAAATGAGGCGGTTCTTCGTGCCGTAAGTCTTAACCTGAATAAAATTATTGTCGAAGAAGATATAGTCAAGTTATTAAAGCTCTGTCTAATACTAATAAGGTTCCTTAGTGTATTGATTCTATTGATTCTGACGTAGGTAAAGAGGCTGCGGGTTTTACGGACATCTGTTTTTGGCATATTTGTCGGGAAGGCAATAGAGCAACGGATTTTATGGCTTCAAAGGGTTATCATTATAACTCCCCCACCCTTTTCTTTCCTTCTTATGATATTCATTTTTCTCTCTTGGTCCGAAAGGACATTTTAGGTTGGCCTCCGCGATAGGAGGTTGGCGTAGTTTTTCTTTCCTTGGTGAAAAAAAAAATTACCATCTTATTTGCAGACAAATAAACTTATACAATAAAAAAAATGCAATTCATGCTTCATTGTAAATTATCTCCTAAAACAATATGTTGGATTATGAAAAACTCCTTGAGTTTGGAGTGAATATTATTGATCAATATATAGGTTTACATAATCCGAGTCCTAACATGAATAGGAAACTAAACAAACTATATTCTAATACAATGAGAAAATATTATCCTAATATTATTCTCTCACACCCCTGCAGTCGGAGCGGGAGGAGGACGGACGCTAAGACTGGATTTAAAATCCAAAAATAATTGTCTGGGAAGGCCTTTTGTGAAAATATCTGCAAACTGATACCTAGTTGGCACATGTAAAACACTAACTTGTCCTAAAGCAACCTTTTCCCGAACAAAGTGAATATCCAACTCAACATGTTTGGTGCACTGATGCTGAATAGGATTACTGGACAAATAAATAGCACTGATATTATCACAATAGACAAGTGTAGCCTGACGAAGTGGACAATGCAACTCTAGTAATAAGTTGCGCAACCAACAAGATTCAGCTACAACATGAGCGACGCCGATATTCAAATCCTGACCGGATCTAGAAAGAGTAGCCTCGACGCTTAAAAGACCAGAAATAAGGTTGTCCTCTAAGAAACAACAATAGCAAGTAGAACGACGAGTGTCGGGGCTCCCGCCCCAATCAACATCCAGATACGTGACCAGGCGCAGGGAAGAAGAAGGATATAGATGTAAACCATGATCAATAGTGCCCTGAATGTATCGCAGGATGCGTCTTAATGCTTCATAATGAGATGTCCGTGGATCATGCATAAAAAGGCAAACCTGCTGAACAGCATAAGAAATATCAGGACGAGTGAAAGTAAGGTACTGAAGAGCACCTGCAAGACAAAGATACAATGTAGGATCATGAAACCGGGGACCAAAGATATGCACTAAGTTTAGACTTAGTGTCGACAGAGGAGTAGCAAAGACTTACAATCGGCCATGCCCTCGCGCCGAGAATTTCCCCGTGCATATTTAGTGCTGAGATAATAACATGCAAGATGGTGTCCGGTGACAAAGAATACCCAAAAATAACTCAATGGTCCTAAATCGTACATCGGGAACTCGCTTAGCCGAGTAATGATCCGTTCTCGCAATACATCAGAAGAAGTAACCAGTAAAATATCATCAACATACAATAGTAAATATGCTGTGTCTGAGCCATGATGAAATGTGAAGAGAGAGTTATCACTCTTGTGTTAATAAATCCCATGTGCAAGATGAGTAGTAAACCGGAGATACCACGCACGAGGAGCCTGTTTAAGGCCATAGAGAGCCTTGCGTAGGCGGCAAACATAATGAGGTGCACGTGAATCAACAAAACCCGGAGGTTGATGCATATATATTGTCTCACGAAGATCACCATGAAGAAAGGCATTTTTTACATCAAGTTGATGAATAGACCACTTTCGAGCCATAGCTAAGCTTAAGACAGTCCGAATAGTCTGTGGATTGACCACAAGACTAAAAGTTTCATCACAATCAACACCAACTTCCTAAGACTTGCCATCACAAATATGACGAGCTTTGTGCCTTTCAAGGTCACCATTAGATTTCAATTTATGCCTGAAAAGCCACATGCAATTAACGATGTTCATCCCCGTAGGCCTAGGCACCAATTCCCAAGTTTCAGTTTTAATAAAAGCACCATACTCATCTTGCATTGCCGCATTCCAATTAGGGTCATTTATGGTCCGCTTATGGTTTTTGGGCAAGGGAGATTTGTGGAGAAGGTGGGTTGGAATGTTGAGTGAGGAGATTGGATTTGGGATCGGGCTTTATTATGCCTCGTTGGGACCTTGTAACAGGAGGGAAAGGGGGGCGAGTGGGTCAGATGGGGCAAGCCCACGTAAGGGAGGAGATGAGTAAGCCGAAGGTCGGGGCGCATACGGTGAGGGAGGGCCCGGGCCCGGGATGCATTGGGGCGCCGGGGGAGGGAGGCGTAGCCAGGAGAGTCCTGCTGGACCGAAATAGGAGGGAGGGGGGAACCAGGCGCACGGGACTCATGGGTAGCTGCTGGGCCTGTTGGGGCATGGGGCCTCTGGTGTAAGATTATGGGGTTTTGAAGGAGAGGATATATGTGGGTTAATAAAGGAGATGACTCATCTCGTGGTGCGGAAGTGATAATCACTAGATGTGTATTTTGTGGTTGTCATGAAGGGGAAAGTGTGTTCATCAAAAGTGACATGACGCGACAAAATAATTTTATTTGTGGAGAGATCAAGGCATTTATACCCACGATGATTAGCCGGATAACCCAAGAAGACAAAAGGTGTGGACCTAGGAGCAAGTTTATGAGGTGTCGTAGTCGCCAAATCGGGATAACAAAGACAACCAAATACCCGAATGTGATTATATGATGGTGGTTTGCCAAAGAGGACCTCGGAAGGAGAGGTGTAGTGATGTAATTTTGAAGGCAAAATATTGAGGAGATAGGTGACGGTTTCAAGGGCATGATTTCAATATGGGAGAGAGACAATTGCATGGAAAAGAATGGTGCGCATGACATTGTAGATGGTACGAAGCATGCGTTCGGCTTTGCCATTTTGAGAGTATGTGTGAGGACTAGAAAACCGAAAAACAATTCCATGATGTTGGCAAAACCGTTTGAAGGGTTCATTATCAAATTCACGACCATGGTCACTTTGGAAGGATTTAATGGGCCGTTCAAATTGAGTATGCACATAAGCAAGGAAATCAATAAGCTTGAGATTTGTTTTTTAAAGGCATAGTCCACACATAATGAGTGAAATCATCCACAAGAACCAGATAATACTTATGACCATTAGTACTACTAACAGGAGATGTCCATAAATCAGCATGAATAATATCAAAAGCACAAGTAGTAGTACTATTAGAAAGGGTCCAAGGAAGACGAGTATTTTGCCAAGTTGACAAGAATTGAAAAAACTAGAGTCAAATTCCTTAATACAATTTATGAGGCAACGACTTTTTAATGAACTAAAAATAGGGGATCCAAGATGCCCTAGGCGATCGTGCCAAGTTTGAGAGGTGACCGCAGACTAAAGAGGTGGCGAGGCATGCGGAGGGAGCGGAGGTGGTCACATGATAGAGTTCCCCCGAGCTATCGCATCTCGTTATAATATTCCCCGTTCGAAGGTCCTTCACGTAAAAAACCAAAAGGATCAAATTCAACAAAGACATTATTGTCGGAGTGAATTTACGAACCGATATGAGGTTTTTAATTATATTAGGAGCAAGCTAGGCATTACGTAATTAAGAGCAAAAGGTGGTATTGGATCGAGTAGCATGACCATAACCCATAATCGGAATGCGAGAACCATTACCAACTAAAATATGATTATTAGTGCTCAAAATAAAAATGGGTAAGAGAGTACCGGAATTGTTGGTCATGTGCGATGTGGCGCCGGAGTCCATGTACCATGAGTCATCACGTGGCCGGAAATTCATGGTGGCAAACGCGTCGCCTAGCTCGAGGGGGTCATAAGGGGCCCATGAGGTGCCCGCCGGGCTCGATAGACGCGCGGGGGCCGGGCCGTGGGCATGTGGATAGTAGGGGGCAAGAGGGGTGTGGGCCATATGGCACTATGTACTGCACTGGGCCTGGGTTGTTGCGGATATGGGGCAGGGGGTTGCGCCCACCCCTGCTGGGCTTGCCGAGGCCGGTGGACCGATTTGGGCCCGGGCCTTGAGAGATGGACCGGGAGGGGGTCTCCGTGACCGGCTTTATTCTCCTAATATTATTCTCTATCACAATATATATTCATGATGCAAAGGTGTTACGATTAAACAAATGACGGAGATAATAAATTTTAGCTAGATGATGTTTTTACATTTTGCTTGGAACAATAAATATGAGCCACATTCCGCTTATGTTAAAAAAAAAAATAAAAACCGAAATGTGATGTCGACATCATGATGGCAAACGTTTTTTAGGCGCTAAACACGGACGTATAATAATCAAAGTCCTTTGCCTAAGAGCATAAAACTTACGACATGTTTGGTTAGTGGTACTAAATTGTGGTAATGGACTAATGGTAATGCTTTTTAGTGTAAGTTTGTGAAGATATTCCAATGTTAACATTCATGGTAATGAAACTTGATGTCAAAACATGTGTTTTCTTTCATAAATTTCCATTACCACTCAATACCACCTTCCCAAGTGGTAATGGATGGTACTGAAATTTTAGGATGAAAATTGGTGTTTTAGGATAAACTAGCATTACCATGGATGTTGACATGGGAATGCCTTCACAAATTTACACTAGAACCATTACCATTACCACCATTTAGTACCACTAACCAAACGGGCCGTTAGTTTACCCAATGAGTACAGAATAGTTTACTTACTTCAAATTTAATGTATGGTGAAATCCAACTCACTATCAATAATTAATTTGTAATAGTTTATCTGAGGCGGGTAATTTGTCTTTTGAGTAGATATAGTTAGGTCGTCCTACGCCCTCCGTTTTTTTAATTGCTAAATTTTCCTTTCAATGGTTATTTCTTTTTAATTGCTACATTATTTAAACTTTCCTTATTTGAAGTATTATATTTGTTTTTTCTCTTTTTCCACCCAAAAGTACTACTCTTTCATTTTTCCCCTTTATTTTACATTCAATGAGTCAAAAAGTACTCTCCAAAAAGTTTGAAAGTGACATTGCATATATTGTTGTGCATACAATAATGTAGCAATTAAAAAAAACGGACAGAGTATTAAATTAAAGATTGGAAATAGTTTCTCTTGATTAGATTGATGGATGAAGATCTTTATCTATCCGATAATCTACCCACATAAGTTAAACTTTCATGTTCAGTGTATCTTATCTTAGCAAAACCAATAATATTTTAATGGTATGTCTCATACGATATAATCTATTCACTGGGTAAGTGGAGCTTTTTCCTGCTCCTCTGTACTATATTTTCCATTATGTCTTTTTAACTACTTCCTCCGTTTCATATTAGATGCTACAGTTCTATTAAGGGGTGTTTCATAATAGATACTACACTTTTTTCCCTTATTTGGTAAGTTTTGGAGGGCGAAAGGACCATATTAGCCTCACTTAAAAAATAAAAACTGATTTGTCAAACCTAATTTAATGATTCCCACCAAAATTCATTAAATCTAAGCACTTTTCAGATTGACCCCCAAATTAAAAACACCTCCCCAAATTAAATCACCCAACCCCCCAAACATCTCTCGAACTTTCTACTCTCTCTCTTCTCTTCTCTCATCCCTATTCTTCAACCCTAACCCAGAAACCCTAGAGTCCCAAACCCATATCTCCTTATCTTCTCTTGATCCTTAAACACGAAATTGAAATTATGGCTCATAATTTCATCCTCAATTTGAGTCCTTTGACTGATGCGTTGTTCGAGACTGATGACGATGGGGAAACCCTGTTAATTAAAGACATCTGTGACTCCTTCGAACAGAGATCTCCGTGGTCCCGCCATTTTTACAAAATCGGAGGTGCAGATAATCATATGGGTCCCAGCTCAAAGAAGGTGCTTGAATCTGCGTTGGAGGAGCAGTTGGGGGAGATGGAGGCGTTTCAATTGGGGGGAGGCAAGGCCTAAATTACCACCGAAATTGGCTGCGAAAAATGTTAATGAGGATAATGACTGTCAGATCTTGGAGGATTTTATGGATTCTGATGACTCGTCGTACGAGGGTGATCGTGAGATTATTGATATCGATAGTGAGGAAGAGGAACAAGAAAAATTAGGGTTTTTGGAGAGGATGATCAAGTTAGAAAAAATTGTGGAGGATTCTTTGATGCATGATGTGGTGGAGGAGAAGAAAGAGGGACCTTCTTCTATTCGTAGACCCTATATGTTGAGGTTTTGCAATGAGATTTGCAAGTTACTCAAAAAGGGGGGTGAGAAAGAGGACACAAGGAAGGTGGTGGTTCGGGGTAAAGGGAAGGAGGTTGTTGTGGGAAAAAGGGAAGGGGCCGCCCATAGAGGGCGGGAGAAGGGTAGTGGTATGTGGGTTGCCTGCGCATCCAGCCCTGATGAAAAGAGGTAAAGGGAAGAGGAAGGCCGGCTTCTTCTCCTATGGCGAAGATGATGTTTATCGGAGCGAGAACTCCACTCCTCTCCGGTCAAACATAGTGACCCCGGGAAGAATAGGGTTGGGCCATGGAAGCAAATTGATGAGGATGAATGAGATCCTAATTTTTTGAAGTTCATGAAGGGACATGTCCCTGCATTTAGGAATAACTACATGTGAATGAGTCCCTCATCAGGCCACAACATTATTTGGTTATTTCTGACTCCTTTAACTCTTTTGATCATTTTACTTGTTGCTTGCAATCCTAATCTCTATCCCTTAAATGTGATGAGTCTCTGAATTCTATGTTCTGGTTGATGGACACATGTTAGTATGTTGAAGTTGTTGGCTAATGATGTTAATTCTTGATTATTGACTGTCCCTAATGCATGCGCTTATGTGATATGTATTCCATGATTATTGAGTGTCCCTAATTTGGTTAGTCCCGTCTTGCTCGATGTTTACAAGTCGTGGTTGAGAGTCCCCGATAACCACCTAATCCATATGATGAAGGGACTCAAAAACTCTGAAACAAGGTTTGATTTGCTCCAGAGTTGACTCTGTTGAGGTAACAAACCTTGTATTCCATGAGTTAAATAAAGATAACCCTGATGGAATCATAGAGGTCAAATGATGAGCAATGTTTGTTACTATGCCGATTTTGTTAGCTAATGTTTCATCGGCTAAGTTAATATGCTTGTCTCGAAGTGCATTCAATGATCCATGATGTCAATTTGGTTACTCCCCTTCCTTGTTGGATGTTTAGAGTTGTAGTTGAGAGTCCCTATTCACCACCTAATCCAAATGATGAAGGGACTCATGTACTCTTAAACAAGGTTTGAATTGCTCCAGAGTTAACTCTGTTGAGGTACCAAACCTTGTTTTTAATGAGTTAAATCAACATATCCTTGATGGATTCATATTGGACCAAACTTGAGCAAAAGTTTTCATACAACACAAACTGACAATAAAATTCACTGCATAAACTTGACTGCACCTACAAACCTAAGTTGATATGCATACCTGTAATCTATACAAATGTATTTTTCATTACCTAAGTTTAGATGCATACCAATTAACAACACAAAAGTTGGTATGCATCTACCTAAACCATTTCAATACACAAAAAGTTATTGTTCATCCTACTTCAGTTTACAAAAAAAATGGATATCAATTGTCACTATAAGAATAAGGTTTGTGCACAAATAACCTTGTATTGTAGCAAAGAAAACAAAAACATACATCTATCTTCTTCTTCTTCCATGCATCGAACTTCTCACACACACACACCCACTAGTCTGCATCCACCTTAAAAAACTCCATTGGATCATATTGAACCAACTTCAAGTTGTCATCCAAATAGTCCACTGTATCATCAATAATTTCCTGATCCACTGTGACATTTTTTGGTAGCAGCTCCAACCTTTCTAATCTCATCTTCCCATGGTGAGGGTTCTTGTAGTTGTTTTCCCTTTCGACTTGTAAAATTTCAACCATCACATATTGCGCTTGTAACCATGTGTAATTTAACACATATGGTTCAAAGAATTCATATGATGCTTGCTTTTTTCAATCAACTCATCAATGTTCTTAGGAAATGACCAATACCGCAATGCTTATATGGCATTAAAGAAACCTAGGTCTAAAATGTTTAGATCGGGGACCGGGGGCCGACATACCGCCTGATGTTGAACCCATTCCTTGTGGCTGCTTCCATGAAAGCTGGATCAGTTGGTTGAATGTGTGGCCTTGCATTATCTTGTTGGATTATAATGTCTTTTGGAAGATGAGCAGACCATTTCCTCATGATTTCGGTAATGACTTGGTTGACAATGACATCTCGATGACCTCTTTGGTGATTTTCTCAATCGGTTTGGTCTCAATAGTGCCTCGCAACTCTATTTTTGCTTGTTTTCTTTGCCGCAACGTTTTCCACAAAAGGATAGATACCAAATTTGCCATCATGGATCAACACACCATCTTTGTCATACAAAGGCCTTCAAGTGACAAACTATAAACATTGCCTTGTTTTTGAACCTCTTTGAATGTGTGCATTTGTATGGGCCATCTTCCCCCGGCGCAGAAGTAGAACCTTCTCATGTCCGGGTTTAAATAAAACCATTTTTCATCAATGTGAATTACATTCTCCATGCTTTGAAACACTGTTAGTTCAGTTGGAGTGGCTGGTATGATGTGGGAAAGAACCCACTTCATCCTTGTAAGCTTATGTGCCTCTGCGAGGGCTGGATGGTTGCTGGCAGTTTGAGATCTAAGCTTCCCTTTCTTAAGTAGCCTGTATATAGTGCTTGGAGGAACCTTAAGATATCCTGCAAATGCCCTCATAATTGACCTATAGTTTAGTGGACATGACTGAAGCCGTTCCTCAGCATACTCTCTGGGCTTTCTTCCACATTTTCCTTGTTTCTTTGAGCCGACATCCAAAGGGAACACCTTGTTCCTTGCATTTTTTTGCCGCTTTATAAATCCCGTCAAGAGTGGTTCTATGAATACCAAGCTCTCTTGAGAGTTTTTTTTTTGTGCCCCAAGGTAACTTATCAACATTCTCTACTTGAAGGAGCTTCTCCACTAAGTGCTTTCTCTTCCGTGGATTTAATTGTGCTTTCATTATTGGCCCACTAACTATTTCCTCTGTTGTTTCTTGTGTTGCATGTCATTGTTGCATATATGTTGCCACATCATCCGAATCGTAGTTCTCGCCAAGCAAAGCATGCCATCCCTCCTATAACAACCGATCTACACTAAAGAAACCCATCATCTTGTTGATTCCCGCATTTTGCCCCTAGCGGATCCGGAAATGAAGAAGATGAGTTTTTTTTTTTTTTTGCTAATTTGGGGATGGTAATGAACAAATTAAGTGTTGTGTATGCTGTGTAATTATGGTTCCCAATTTTTTGGTCTACAAACTCATCTTATATGTTGCTGCTTTTTTTGGGTGGTTAACATTTATGGTTGTCCCCTATTTTTGGAGTTTATATAGTGTTGTTAACTTGGTTGGCAAGTGTATCAAATGTTGGCTCAAACTTAATTTTTGGAGGTAAAATTTCCCTCCATATTTTTTTGGGAGATTAATGCATTTTGGCTGATGATTTACGGTCAGTTTTGGAGGGAAGTTACCCCTCTCTTTTTTGCCACGCGATATTCCAGTTTTTTGGGGACCATTAAAATTTTGGATTGGTTTTTTGGAGGGAAATCATCCCTCCCACTACACCATCAAAACTGTCCCACCAAAAAAAAAGGGAGCACGTGGGTCAGCCCCCAAAGTTTCCCCCTCAAAAGTTTTGTGGTCCCAAAATTTTTCCTCCAACTTTACCACTACTTTAGGTCCCCCCTACTTAATTAACTCTCTCTCCAACACTTTAATCACCCCTTAAGAAAAATTATCTCGGAGTCCGCAATATTAAAAGTGTAGCATCTAATATGAAACGAAGGAAGTATAATACTTTGACTTTTGATATCATTACCTATTAACTTTGACTGGATAAATATGTAAAAATAAATTTTATCATACAAGATGTTTTTTGACTCATTTAAGTGTATACAATATTTAAAAATATACATGTTTAGTAATTTTAATAATAGATATTTAAAAATAATATTGGTCAAAATTTTTCACTAACAAACGTGCAATTGTCAATCGTTGCAACTCAAAAAGATAAACGGAGTTTTTTTTATAATGGAAAGAACTGGGCTAATTGGCTACTCCCCTCGTCCCATTTGTGTTTCCCCATTGAAACTTAATTATAGTATTTTTTGTAAATTTCATATAGTGGAGTTGATGAAAGACAAATGAAAAGATCAAGTAGAGTGAATGTGAGAAAAAAATCGCGTTTCTTCATGATCATTTTTAGTATAGCTTACAATCCTTCTAAATTATTTCCATAAAGCAAACAAATTGAGTACCTCATCATTTTATAATCCTTTTAGGGCTCGTTCTGCATCATTTTGTTTTCAATTTTTGGTTTTGAGGTTTAGAAGTTATTTGATAGACATTATATAATGAAATCAAAAGTAGCAATAGACATTCTAATCATGTTTACTTTAAAAACTGACAATAAATCTATTTAAGTTGCGGAAAAAAAAACAATAATGAACCTACATACTTATTACCTAATCACTTGAATTTCATTTTATCTCATTAATGTTTAAGTCGAGCCACTTTCGTACCTTGATTAAACGTTCACACCTTTCTATTTCTTGTTTTGCTAATTAAAATTTAGCCATATAATATTTTTTTCCAAAAACGTTTTTGGATCATCTACAATAACAAGGACTCAAATTGGCTCCCAAAATGCCGAAATTCTATCTGCTTTTTCATAGGGCATGCCAACCACAATGAGGTCTGAACAAGGATTCTCAGGTACATATTGGTATTCTGGTATCACCTCTCCTTTTATTTGAAAAGAATTTGCCAAGCCTTTTGTCATGAGATATAAAAGCTTATAATGAAAAAAGAAATTACATTTCACAAATTATTAGAATTGGCGGTCTAAATTTAATACGAAATTAGACAAACTCAAACCTACATTCTCCTAACAAGCTGATTCCATCTAACTCTAACACAACACTATCCATAGATATCTAGCACCAACATAGTCCTCCCTTCTCTTCTCATTCCTTTGTTTCCCTTCAAATCTCGAACTACAACAAACGATTTTAAAAAATAACCTGACAGTCTTACCGAATGAATTAAACTAGTTACTAAATGGATTAAACTAGCCACTACATTGATCAAAGAATGTGAGAGCTGAATGAATTAAATTTGTCACTGAATAGATTAAATTGGTCACTAAATAGCTAGATTAAACTAGTCACTTTATTCATAATTGTGGTCTATTCTCTTCTTAGTATTGGGCTTGAGCCGTTGCCTAATTTTAAGTTAAAAGTAGGCGGTCTCTTACAGGACCAACATGTAATTCAACAAATAGTTCTTATCTTTTTCACTCCCTATTTAACCTTATTAAGCTTATTTATATATATATAAACTTGGTTGAGAGTGTCTCAGTTATTCAGACGGATTTATGTCAAGTTAAGTTTACATGTATATGTTATTAGTTTTTTTTTTGAAAGTAAAATTAATTCATTAGTAAAAGAGTCATCCGACATCTACAAAAGAAATCAGGAATAACTAATACATAAGAATTTTGAACAAATAAAATTCAGAATTTGCAAAACCACGATCGTTGTGTAGTAGATCTAACAATTCCGCATACCCTCTTCCACATCGCTGTTTGATACAACATAGAATTAAATCTGATACCATTGATTGTAATTGTAGATCTGAAATTTGATTCGACACCACATAATTCTTCATCAATGATCCAAAATTACGATAATTCATCTAGAAATAAAGGAGTAAACTAAAGTCTCTCCCAAGGAGAAGAGAATAAACTCTTTCTTTCAAGGGAGAAAATATCCTCTCTTTTAAGGAGGAAGTATTATTCAAACAAGAACGAACATAAACAAAGCTAAAGAACAATGAAAATTGAAATTAAGGTGGGGCTATCCACCGATAAAATCGATGGAAGCCCCTTTGAAATTCACGAATGGAGGCTAGGGTTTAGGAGAGAAAGGGAAAGAAGGGAGAGAAGGGAATCATGTATATGTTATTAGTTTATGCATAGTTATTATCAGTTTAGGTATATTTAATATCGATTTATACATATCTCATATCAGAATATATATATTTCATATCATTTTTTCAGTTCATAAATATTTGCTATTAGTTGATGCATGTTTTATCAATTTATACATATTTGTTACCGCTTTTTGCATATTTCATATCAGTTAATAAACTGATATAATGTGTCTAAAAACTAATAACAAATATGTATAAATTGATAATAAATACCCCCTTTGTTTTTTTTATCTTTCTCACTTTCATGTGCGCGTCTCTCAATGCACATCTTTGAACTTAAATATCTTTCATTATATATTAGTAAAAATTATAACGATTGAATATTAATAAAGTACTATTTGAGACGAATCAAACAAGACCCCACATGACTATATTTTTGCTTATAAATTGAAAACAAATTGAGAAGATTCTTTCTAAATATGAATAGTGTCAAGATTCTAAGTGAGAAAGATAAAAAAAACAAAAGGGAGTACTTCACTTGTTTCACAATACTTGCAATCATTTGACTTTTGCACTATTCATCTATTAACTTTTAATTTTTTTTATATTAAATAAAATAAAAATGTTATTAAGTACAATAATGTCGGATTAGTTTTAATATGTATTTTTCAGATATATATAATTTAAAATAACTGTTAATTAAGATATTAATGGTGAAAGACGTGTGTTGGCAAGCGTGAAAGTCAAATGGTTGTATGCATTAAAAAAGGCAGAATTATGTATGTATAAACTAAACAAAATTTATAAAGTGATATAAAATATGTATGATTCAATGACAAATATGTATATAAACTTAATTATAAATTCATAACATTTTTTTTAAAAATTTCGTAAGATAAATTACATTAACGCCTTCTCACAGGGCACCTAAATACAACCTACCCCAAAGCCCCCCCAAACCCCCCTGATGAGAATCGAACCCACAACATATGGGTGGAAGATGAAAGGGCTTACCACCCTTCCACTCCCTCATTCTCTTATAAATTCATAACATACTACCTAAATCTTTTTAGTTGTACCCAAAGATATTGATACGTTTGTTGAAGCAAAATTTTTCAAACCAAAATCTCTTAATATATATGAGTAAAAATTATAAATAAGTTGATAATATAAAATTATATAACGAAATATATCTAACAAAATGCCACTAATTGTCTGTTAATAGGTTAAAGTTACGATGTATGTATACGTGAAACGTTGAAGTGCAAATAAACTAGGATGTTCACTCTGACCGGGTGATCCCGGGATCGATTCTCATCCGCCCTTGGGCTCATTCGCACCAAAAAACATACTAATGTTCACGTGTTAATTTATTTATTTCGTTGTGCATTATTTGCATAAAGAAAAAGAAGTGACAAAGAATTTGATATGTTTTTTTTTTTTTGGAAAATTACAAGTTTTGGACCCAAACTCTACCCTAATCCGGTGGCCTTATTTTTTTGATATGAAAGGAAAAAGGTTAAATGTCAAATGTTCACTGGTGAATATTTGCTCTCTGGTTTTTCCCTTTTTTCTCGCTAATTTTTTTTTTCTATTCACTCGTAAAAATTATAGTACATCCATACTATATTTTGTACATTCTTGGTTTACATTGTACATTGAAAACTATATTTGAACATTTATAATGGTTTTTAATTTGTATCTTGTATCCATTAGTTTTCTTGTACATCTAAAAATTATGTTTGTATATCCATAATTTATATTGTCCCTCCAAAAACTAAGTTTGTACATTCAAGACGCCTAAAAACTATGTTAGTACATCTATGATTTTTTTTTACATCTAAAAACTATATTGGCACATTCATAATGGTTTTTGCATCTCACATTCATTAATTTTTCTGTACATCTAAAAAATTATATATGCACATCTGTAATGAACATCCGAAAGCATATATTTGTATATCTAAAGATATCGAAATATAATTAAGGGTATTTATTAAAAAATAGGGTTTTTCTACGTTATAACTTGCGTTTTTTTTAGTTTCTACGTTGTACCCCAACCTTTTTTGAATTTTATACAAGCACCCTTAAACTTAAATTTTTTAATGCACAATACCCCTATCGCTCTTTATACGTTGTTAATTTCGTTTATTATTTATAATTTAGTGGAACAAATTTAACTTATACATAGATTAACCCTTGGAGGGGATATTTACAAATTAGATTAGTTCCACTGGATTATAAAAAGTTAATGAAATTAATGACGTATAATTATTGTGCGTTAAAAAGGGTAACGTGTAGAAATTTAAAAAGGTTGGGTACAACGTAGAAATTGAAGAAACATAGAAAAACCCGAAAAAAATGACCAATCTACTAAAGTACAAGGCAGCAATGAGTAAACATTCGACTCATATGAAAGAGCCTAAGTTGTTAGAACTCCATTAGTCTTAGTATATCAGTGCTCTAGAAAAAAGTGTATAGATTTAGGTTGGATGATTCTACCATGGTCTTTTTTCAAAAAAGACCATTGAAACAAATGAATGTGAGCCACTCATTCTTGCTAGTGGAGCCCTCACTTCTTTTCTTTTCCCTTTTCTTTTAATTGCCAAAACTAATTTATTTTCATTTTGTTTATTTACCAAAATTTATGAAAATATTTTCTGAAAATCCAAAAAATAATTTTTTAAAAAAAGAAAAAAATTAAATTTTTTTTTACCATCCAAACTTAATTTCACGTGGGAAAAAAAATTTGGAGCCAAATTTTTTTTACCCATTTTCTCTCTCCTCCTTGTTCTTCATGTTCTTGAGCAAGAACTCAAGAACACTTCCTCCTTCTTCCCTCTTCCACGATTCTTAACCGGTTTTCTCCCAAATTCGACCCATTCTTCCACCTTCTCCCTCAATTTTGACCCTATCTTCCATCTTCTCCATTTCGACCCAATCTTCACCTCCATTTCAACCCAATCTTCACCTCCACTGTTGAACTTGACCTCCATGGAAATCGATCTAAACTATTCACTCGTAGATGAAATGGATGTAAATTTACTTGAATATTTCGCATATAGTAACAATTAATAGTTTTCTATCTTCATTTGTGCATTTGCATAAGATCAAACTTGCAATTTATGAAAATTTTCCCAAAAAAAAAACCCAGGGTTTTAGGGAAAATAAAATGATGGTGTTGGTGATTAAATTGCTCTAAATCTATGCACTTCACACTTTTATTCGACAATTTGTGGTTATTTTTGAGTAGTTCATACTTTAGTTTAGCAATTTAATGCTAAAAAAATTCAGAATTTTCGGGACCTCCATGGGAGGTCGAGTCGGTTTTTACTCTAAGCTACCGCAGAGTTTTGGTACTTACTAACGATATTTTGGACATGACCAAAATTAAAGATGTTTTGGTAATTACTAAAGATAAATTGGACATGACCAAAAATAAAATGAAGGTGTATGAGATAATTGCTCTAAATCAATGCACTTCACATTTTTATTGGGTTACGTTTGATGAGTAGTCTATACTTTAGTTTAGATATTAGATGAAATTTTTTTGCAAAGATTTTCGGTACCTCCATTGTAGTGGAATATCACCGGTTTTTTTGTGTAAGTTACCGAAGGGTATAGGTAATTACTAAAGATATTTTAATCATGACCTAACATAACCACTATATATATTAGGTAATCACCTAATTAGATTAGGATATTACCAAACATTTTAGATCATCACCTAACCCATTTTAGGGCATTACCTAAAATAATAATTGGCTTGGACAATGACCTCAAATCACGTGACTATAACATATATGATGAAAGAATTGTATGGTTAAGATGTGGGTTATTGATAACCTAATTCACGAGGTTTTATGTGGTTTATATGACAAGATTACATTGGGCCAAAACGTTGCATTTTTCCTTTTTCTTTTGCATTCAAATGATAGAATTGAATGACTTCGGTGATATGAAAGGTTAACCATTAGGCCCAATACCTCACCAAACCCCCATCGACTTCAATTTTGGGCCCCCATTGTTCCTCCTTTTACTAAAAAACCCAAATTAACCTCATATCATATGCTTTTAGGTAATTATCAAACATGTTTCGGCCATGACCAAACCTACTAAGTGGAGGATGTTCTCCCAATCACAATCCATTCACATTACTCATCAAAGCAATAGGGATTAGACAATCATGCCACCGGGTCCATTAAACTCAATGCCTCATCAAACTCCATCGACTTCCCGGTTGGGCCCCTATTATCCCTCCTTACACTAAAAAGCCCAAATTAACCCCATATCATATGCTTTTAGATAATTACCAAACATGTTTTGGCCATGACCAAACTTACTAAGTGGAGGATGTTCTCCCAATCACAATACATTCCCATTACTCATCAAAGCAATCCTATGAGGATTAGGACAATCATGCCACCGGGTCCATTAGGCTCAACACCTCACCAAACCCCATTTACTTCGCTTTGGACCCCCATTATCCCTCCTCGTACTAAAAAAGTCAAAAGTAACCCCATATCATATGCTTTTAGGCAATTATAAAACATATTTTGGCCTCGACCAAACCTACCGAGCCGATGATGTTCTCCCAATCACAATCCATTCTCATTACTCATTAAAGCAATCCTATGGGGATCGGACAACCATGCCACCGGTCCATTAGGTCCAATACCTCACCAAACCCCATCGACTTAAGTTTTGGGCCCCTATTATCCCTCCTTATACTAAAAACCCAAATTAACCCCATATCATATGCTTTTAGGTAATCGACAAACATGTTTTGGCCATGACCAAACCTACTAAGTGGAGGATGTTCTCCCAATCACAATCCATTCCCATTACTCATCAAAGAAATCCTATGGGGATTAGACAATCATGCCACCGGGTCCATTAGGCCCAATACCTCACCAAACCCCATCGATTTCCGCTTGGGGCACCCATTATCCCTCCTTATACTAAAAAGCCCAAATAAACCCCACATCATATGCTTTTAGGTAATTACCAAACATGTTTTGGCCATGATCAAACCTAAATAATGGAGGATGTTCTCCCAATCACAATACTTACTCATTAAGGCAATCCTATAGGTAATGGACAATCATGCCACTGGGTCCATCAGGCCCAATACCTTACCAAACCCTATCGACTTGAATTTTGGGCCCCCATTGTCCCTACTTGTACTAAAAAGCCTAAATTAATTTCATATCATATGATTTTAGGTACTTACTAAACATGGTTTTGGAACCTACTAAGTGGATGATGTTCTCCCAATCACAATGCTTTCTCATTACTCATCAAGGCAATCCCACGGGGATCGGACAATCATGCCATCGGGTCCATTAGGCCCAATACCTCACCA
Source organism: Beta corolliflora (assembly GCA_947648045.1). NCBI lineage: Eukaryota > Viridiplantae > Streptophyta > Magnoliopsida > Caryophyllales > Amaranthaceae > Beta > Beta corolliflora. The sequence continues at coordinate 109,460 of CANSZD010003666.1, read as the reverse complement.
AACCCCATTGACGTGAGTTTTGGGCCCCCATTGTTCCTCCTTATATTAGAGCTCAAATTAACCCCGCATCATATGCATTAAGGTACTTACCAAACTTGGTTTGGGAATTACCAAACCTACTAAGTGGAGGATGTTCTCCCAATCACAATCCTTTCCCATTACTCATCAAGGTAATCCTATGGGGATTGGTCAATCATGCCACTGGGTCCATTAGGCTCAATATCTCACCCAATCCCATCGACTTGAGTTTCGGCCCCCCATTGTCACTCCTTGTATTAAAAAGCCTAAATTAACCCCATATCATATGCTTTTAGGTAATTACCAAACATATTTTGGACATTACCAAACCTACTAAGACATTCTTATCTTTTACATGTCGTGACTTTATAACTCTATTTGGCTTATTTGGATTAACACATTTATATCATATTGATTAATTTGTAATTAGGATTGTTTATTTCAATTGTTTATTTTCAATACACTTTGGTATTGGAGGTTTTGAGACTTCTCTTAGTTTCTGTCACATTTTGGTAATTACCGAAACCCATTTTAGTAATTAATACCTAAAGTGTCCGTTCACCATCTTCTTCCAACTTCATCTTCAACCTTTCGATTTTTCTCTCTCCTCTCGAAATTCTTCATCTAGTGTGTGATAATGTTCATCAATACTCAAAAACGCACAAATCGGTCCTAAATAGGCGGTTTCCCAACATCTTACAATAAAACCATGTTTTTGTTAAATTCATAACCTAGAAGTGTTATTTATGAGTTTCTTCATTTGAAAACTCATACCTTAATTTCCATGGAAATCAGGGCGTTCATGGTGTACATACAATCATCAATTTTATGTTTGTTCATCTATTTCATGAATTTACAAAGATGAAAGAGAGAAAAGTGAAAAAAAATTCCCCAAAATTTTCCCTAAAATCGAAAATTATAATTTCGATTTCACAACTTCTCCATCATAATTCATGATTTCTTCATGAATTCTTACCATTTCATGGAAAGAGAAGGGTCCAAGGAAGAGATCTACTGAAAATCCAAGAAAAATTGAAGATTCATGGAAGATTTGAGGGAGGAAAGGGTAGAGGAGAAAGAGAGAAAATCCCGTAAAAAAAAATTTGGAATTTTTTTTTTTGCCGAAATTATTTTTCGGATTTTTCAAAATTTTTTCATATATTTTTTTTATTTTGTATTTTTCGAAATTATTTAAAACATTTTCAGAAGTTAGAATAAATCATTTTGGTATTTTCTAAAATTATTTCAAAGCAAAAAAGAAAAGAGAAAAGAAAGCTAAGGTGGGTGGCTCACATTGATTGTGGCCCCACTTTTTCCATGGTCCTTTTTGAAAAAAAGACCATTGTAGAATTTTCAATTTAGGTTTGGCTAGACCGGTAGATCCTGTATGTTGTACATTGCAATCCCTATTTTTGGGGACACGGTAATGTGCTTTACTAGTACCAATTACAAATTGAAGGATAATGAAAAGGACGAGAGCACGGAGATGAATTCATAAATGAGGCCAATGTAAAAATAGTGTAACTTAATATTGAAGTCATTAATCAATGGTGGCCCTCAATATTAAGTATTTCATCCGTTTCAAAATATAGTGGTTGTTTTAACTATTTTAGGAGTTTTAAGGTAATTGAAATATTTTCTTATTTGGCTTAACTGATGTATTTGCATTGCAATAAATTAGTATAACATATAAGCTTAACCAAGCTAAGCTTGACCTACTGGTAAGGATTGTGCCTTCCAACCTTGAGGTTGGGGGTTCAATTCTCAGTAGGGGCACTTTGAGGATAGGAATTTCCCTTACCCACCCCTACTCTCAAAGTCTCTAGTCTGCTAACCCGGACGGGTTGACTCAAGCGAGTTTCGATCTGTTAGGACATTTCATCTTACCAATTTAAAAAATAGTATAACATATAAGCTCAAGGGATTTAAAGTAAGAAGACAGATAAATTTTGTAATGGTTAAAGTGAGAGTAAATGAGGGGACTTACAAGGAAAGAGAAAATTTAGGGATTTACAGTCAAAGATTCCAAATTTCATAAATATGAGTACAATTTTTCTTGGAAAATTGAGGACATAATGAGAATATAATAAAGGAAATAGGATATTTTAGGAAAAAAATAATGTTTTTAAATAGAATAAACACTATATTTTGACACCCAAAATGAAAAAATAAACACTATATTTTAGAACATAGGGATTGATTTTTAGTGGAAAGCCACCATTGTCTCTTTCATGGATAAAATGATGCACTAAAATCCAAGAATTAAGAGCTCCCATGTTCCTGTGGCTATTTGTAAATTGATTTTAATAGCATATGCCATATTATTCTTCCATATGATTCCATCTTGTTTGGCCCATTCAACTTATAATTTTTTTCTTTTCTCGTTAAAAGATATCAGGAATAGTGTTTTGCTGTTGTCTAAGTACCTTGGTATTAGTTTAATCTAAAAAAAAGTACATTAGCTAGAAACCATGTCGTAAATGTGCTGGTTAGTGATAATCAACGTTGCTCTCAAATCAAATGTCGGACAATTTGGAATTGGTGCGTGGACGGTCGCTTGAGCTATCGAACATCTTCAAACCATGAAAAAATACATGACCAATTGACCATAGATTTCTATTCTTCCCTATGGAATGATATCATCTACTTCATTAAAATTAGCGCCCGTTCTTTTCGACTTATTTTCGCCCCAAATAGCAACTCATTTAAGTTCGCTTTAATTCGCTTTAGTTAAGTTTCACCAATGTTTTAATTATTATTTTTATTTTTGATATTACTATTATAATTATTTTCGTACTATTATTAATATTATTATTATTACTTTCATTATTATTATTATTATTATTATTATTATTATTATTATTTTTATTTATTATTGTTATTATATAATTTTAATAAATTTTAATTTTTATTATTATTATTGTTATTATTATTATCATTATCATTATTATTATTTTAATTATTATTATTATTTTTTAATTATTATTATTTTTATTTTTATTATTTTATTTATTATTTGTTATTTTACTAGGAACAATACAAGAGAGGAATGAATTGTATGTGTAGAAATAAACGTAACTTTTTGCAGAATTCTAAACATTAAACAAAGAAACAAGCTAAAGGAACACAAGAGATTTTTACGAGGAAAAACTTCTTGGGCCCAACAAGAAGAAACAATCTCGACCACTAGGGATTTTTAAACTCAACTCTTTCACTAATTAGGTCAAACAACTTTGTTACAACCTAATTCTACTCACGGCCACACCTCGAGTTCCTAAACTCAGCTTCCCGAACAACTGCTCCCTTAACAACATGCTCCTCTCAACTTCACTTGAAGTTTTCTCACTTTAACTCGCTTCACTCAAAGCTTTTTCTCTTACGTAACTTCAATCAAAGTCCCCTTATATTACCCCAAAACCAAAATACAATATATCAAATAAACTTAGTGGAATTAGAGTAAGAAGGCAAAGAACAAATGACTTTTATGAGAGAATGAAGGCACTAACACTTTACTTAGTTAAACTCACTAATTCACTTGGTCAGACACAAATTGGAACTTCATTAGACACTAGTATTTATAGTGGTAATAACTTAGAACGTGGGATTAAAACATGTGTTAGTGATAACACCATTATCCCATGATGTTCCTTACTCGGAGGAACACGTTCCTCTTTAAACCCATGATCTCCATGATCACTGTTCAACGTGGGAGATAAACATGTTACTGCTCCTTTAATTTTAGCAACCACTTAAAACAGTAATTCTAAAATCCGATTTAATTAAAAAGTATTTGAATTAATAAAACCAAAATAAAATCCTTTTACCAAAAATATTATCTTTAAAATATTTTCCATAAAAAACCGAAAAGGATATTTATTATCTTTATAAAAATAAAATCTTTTCCTTAAAAAGATTTTCCTTAAAATCGATTCTACCTTAAATAAAACAAGCTTACCTAGAATTTTGGCATAAAAATACTCAAACGACATATTTAACCGTTGTACTGCTTCATCCTTAGTCTAGTTTCTTTTAATAGTTAGCTCCTTTAACTTATTATTTCAACGCTAGTTCGTCTGTTCCTAAGGAAGGAACAAACGCTCATTCTCATTCTAAATTGCCACAGTTCCTTTCCATTCTTACTGCTTCCTTTACATTGGAACTAGAAACAAAAAGTCTCACTTTGGCTTTCTTGCTCCAATGCTGCTCCAAAGACCAAATGTTTGAACATCTTCACTTAGTCTTCAAAATCCACACTTGATTTCTTCTTTGACTTAGTATTCTCTTTGTTCCTTTCATTGATACCTTGAAATTCATTCACTTAAATAACTTGTTAGTCCAATACTTAGTTTGCATCTTTGTTCTTTGTCATCATCAAAACTAGGGTTCAACAATTTCCCCTTTTATATGATGACAACAAAGGTACAAAATAAGGAAAACAACAAATAACATAAGAGAATGAAAAAATAAAATTATAATTTATATAATTTAATTAAGGCAGATTAAGGATGTAAATTTTTCATTGTTGTCATTTTTTTCATTTTCCAGCTTGTTTGTTTTGTCAATTTTTCAACTTAGTTTGTTCCCGGTATCTTTCCCCCTTTGTCATCGTCAAAAAGATCAAACTCTTGGTGATTTTGGGATGACTCGATTTTACAAGACCTTTAGACCATTAACAAGCACCAAAAAAATGGTTAAGTTAGGAATTTCAAAGGTTAGACTTGCTCAAACAAGAATCACATAATACTAGCCATTCCAAGTAAGAAATTATGCAATCAAATCACAAACAAAGACAAATATAGCAAAAGTCATTATATTTATAGCACTTATTCCATTAAAGTACAAAAGATAAAAAGGAGAAAAAGAAAAGAAAAGAAACAAAAGCTAAGAGTTCCTCGTTCCTTTAAGAGAAATAAGAACTAGACATTAGGAAGGGAAGGGGAGTTGTGTTCCTCTACGACTTCTTCCTCAACCACTTCTTCCAACTTCTTCATCACCTCTCCATGATGTCCATCAAGTTGTTGCTTCAAAGTGTTAATGGCTTGAGCCATCATCTCCATGTTCTTTTATTGTTCAATCACAAGATCACTAATGACTTTCATTAAACCCATCATTTTATCGCTTTAGCATCTAAAGTCCAAGGAAGGTGATTGTAAAACTTAATCATATGTTGAGCAGGGAGACACACTTCATTAACCCAACCTAATTCATCTCAAGGAACTTGTTCCTTTCCCTTAGAACCGTAGTCGTGGGTGGTTTAGGTGGAGGAACCGGGGTGTTTTCTCGGGATGAACCTCGTTGTTCCTTTGAGAGAAATAGAAAGTGAGGTGATGGTGTAAATGGAAGGAAGAAAAGGTGGTTGTGGTGGAAGGTCAAGGGATGTAGAGGAGAAAGGGTTTGGTTCTCTCATCTCAACCTTCAACCGTTAAAAACTCGGAAGGAACAGAGAAGGATGAGGGAGAAATGGAAGGAATTTTAGTGAGGGTAACTAGTATTTTTGGTGAGGATGGAGGAGTTGGTTCCTTAGGTGAGTTGTGATCCTGTTCCCTCCGCATCGATAGGACTAAAGGAGAGTCCTTATTTGAAGGAACATGACCAGTCTTAAAAGTTCTCAACCTAGAACTTTGTCTAACACGTTTAGGAACATGAGAGGTAGGATTTTTGGCAACTGTTTTTCTTCTCTTAGGTGCATGTTCCTTTGGTTCAATAGGGGCACAAACTTGTTCCTCCAAAGATGACTTCTACTGGTTCCTCTTCCACCGCCTTAGGCGCTTTTCTCTTGTTTGAGGAACTAGTAGCGATCCTCCCTTGAGTCAACACTCCATCTTGGACAGAGAGGTCCAAGACATACAAAGTCTTTTCATTTAAAATGTTACCTTGTTTTATACCCAAGGTAGGCCAACTAGTAGTCTTCACTTTGAAGTGAGAAAGAAGAGAGGTGATCAAAGCACCAAAGCCAACAACACAGTGATTGTCAATGCAATGAGTTAGATGTTGGATAAAGAGAGAAGGAAAGTTAATTTGGATGTGGTGGTCATGGCAAAACATATAGCACATATCCAAGAGACCAACCTCATTCCTCTTTTCAATTCGAGGAATGAATGCTCTCCAAACAAGGTTAAACAATTTTTTGTGGACTGGGGAGAGAAGATTATGGTTGATCTTAGTTTGGCCAGCAAGTCCCCCAAAAGATTCAACAATATCGTCTTGGGAGAAATTAAGAAAGGTAACAGTTCCTTTCCTCTTAAAATATAGATCGGTTCCTTTGCAAGGAACTTCCCATATTTTTCCTAAAGTTTCTTGAGAAAATTTAATTTTCTTCCCCCTAACTTCAAGAGTACATACTCCATCGATGTTGATGAAGTTTGCACAAAACTCATCCATAGCTAAAGTAACTAAGGCATTGTTATATGCGGTTTCAAACAGTATTCCATACCCTCGTTCCTTTAAAATATCGCTTAATTCATTGAATCTAACTTTCTTGCCCACTCCAAATCTACACAAAATCCTAAAACATACCTTGAATCGCTCCTTTCAACTCTTTTCTTGGAACAGCGTAGCTTCTTCTTCCCCCTCAATTGTTTCTAGGGTTTCTTCCTCATCATCTTCCCCAATTAGTTTTCTTCTTCTCACACTTCTCCTAGGTGACTCCAATTTTTGCTCTTCTACCGCCATTGTTGTTTCTTGAAAATTTTCGGCTTCTAGGGTTTTGGATGGAGAAGAGGGGTTTTCCATTTGAGAGGTTTTGGGAGTTTTTGCTTTTGGAAAAGGTGAATTGAGGGAGGTTTTTGCCATTTGGTGAAAAGAAATTGTGGTTTTATGTGGTGCGAAGAGATGTGAAGGTGATGAACAATGGTGAAGTTGAAGCGTTTAAGGAACACGGTTTTGGAAGGGAAGAAGGAAAAAGAAAGAAGATGCATGTAACAAGAAATGAAGAGTTACACGCGTAAAAATTAAAAAGATAAAAATAAAATAAAAGATAAAAGAAAAAGAAAAGATAAGAAGGAAATCATGACTTGATTAAATCCGATTCCTATATTTTTTGGGATTTTTCGGATTTTTTTGATTTTTATGGACTTTTTAATTTATGGAAAGAAAGTAAATTCTAAGGAACTTGTGCTATAGGAACAACTTATGCTAAATATCAACATTCTTCATATCATGCATGTTTCTATAACTTAGGAACAATAAGGGGAGTATTATGTGACATTTGTGAGTAACTTTATTCCTCCGAATCCATGTTTATGTTTTGAACATTTTAATTTGCAATGGTCTTAGGCAATTTAATCACGCCTCACTTAATATCACATAGAGTAAGACAAATCAATTCGGACATATAGGGGATTGGAATAGGAACAATTACTTAAGTTTTATTAAACCTAACTCAAGCCTTATTTTTTCATATCTATCTCTTTGTATAGGCTTGGTTAGTATATCGAAGAATCCGATTTTTAGTTTGACAAAACTCAAGTTTAATCAAACCTTTTTCCACATTTTCTTTTAGAAAGTGATGTCTGATATGTATATGCTTAACTCTTGAATGATGCACTGGATCTTTTGAAATACTAATGGCACTTGTATTATCACAATAAATAGGAACACAATTAAAGATTATTACATAGTCACAAAGTTGTTGTTTTATCAAAAGCATTTGAGAGCAACATGCAAAGCAAAGAAGAACATATTCCCGCTTCAAAGAATGGATAAAGCAACCGTGGTTTTGTTTCTTGGTGCTCCAAGAAACTAAACTATGACTAAGAAATTGAACCATACCCGAGGTGCTTTTCCTATTTACAAGATCTCCAAAGATAGTCAAGATCAAGATATCCTCTTAACTCAAATGTATCACTTCTTGGATAGAAAAGTCCAAAATCATATGTTCCTTTAAGATATCTAAGAATTCTCTTCACAAAGAGCTAGATGAGACTCCTTGGGATTTGCTTGAAATCTAGCACATTGCTTAAATCTAGCACACAAACCAACACTAAAAGCTATGTCCTGGACGATTAGCAGTTAGGATACGAAAGAGAACCAATCATGCCTCTATATTTTGTTTGATCAACACTTGTTCCTATGGAATCTTCATCTAATCTAGTTGAAGTTCCCATAGGAGTGTGATTTATCTTTGAATTTTCGAGGCCATATTTCTTTAACAATTCCTTTATGTATTTTTGTTGGTGAATAATTATTCCTTTTTCAGTTTGGTTAATTTGTAACCCAAGAAAGAAATTTAACTCACCCATCATACTCATCTCAAATTCATTACTCATAAGGTTTGAGAATTCTTTGCATAATGATTCATTAGTTGCTCCAAAAATAATGTCATCAACATATATTTGAATAAGAAGTATATCAGTTCCTTTTGATTTTAGAAACAAAGTTTTATCTACCTTTTCTCTTTAAAAGTTGTTTTCTAAAAGGAACTTAGATAATCTCTCATACCATGACCTAGGCGCTTGCTTTAACCCATAAAGAGCCTTGTCAAGTTTGTAGACATGGTTTGGGGAGATCATTGCTTTTAAATCCAGGGGGTTGTTCAACATATACATCTTCATTTAAATAGCCATTAAGAAACACACACTTGACATCCATTTGATATAGTTTAAATCCCATATAAGCAGCAAATGCTATTAGTATTCTAATGGCTTTAAGTCTAGCAACAGGAGCAAAGGTTTTTTCATAGTCAATTCCTTCTTGTTGATTATAACCTTTTACTACAAGTCTAGTTTTGTTCCTTACAATTGTTCCGTACTCATCTAGTTTGTTTCTAAACACCCATTTTAAGCCAATTACTTTTTATTGTTTAGAAGAGGGAACTAGATGCCATACCTTGTTTTTTTCGAACTCATTTAATTCAACTTGCATAGATGTGATCCAATCAGAATCCGTTAGGGCTTCTTCATGATTTCTTGGTTCCATCATTGATAAGAACGCATGAAATGCACAAAAATTTCTTAACTGAGATCTAGTTTGTGTACCTTTGGATATGTCACTTATTATGAGTTCCACTGGATGTGATTTTTGATGTCTCCAAGGTTTTGGTCCAAGGTTTTGGTTAAAACTCCCTTATAGGAACAAGTTGTTCCTCTTGAGTTTCATGAGAGGATGAGGAGCCTTGTTCATTTGTTCCTCATTCAGCAATTGTTGAATCAGCTCCTTCAACATTTTCATTCTTAGCGAGAACAGGAACAACTCCATCATCTTCGAGGAACAAGAACATCATTGTTTTGAAAGTTTTCATCTTCTTCGTTCCTTTCCTATTTTATTCCTTCTTCCTCAATTGAATCTGCATCTTTATCACTTGATCGAACCAAGCCTATCTCAAAGTCATCATCCCGCTTGCTTGGATTAAAATTGTCGATTCATCAAAGATTATATGAACACTTTATTCAACACACATAGTTCTTTTATTATAAACTCTATAAGCCTTACTATGTGATGAATATCCTAAGAATATTGCTTCATCACTCCTTGCATTAAATTTTCCAAGATTATCTTTCCCATTATTATGAACAAAACATTTACAACCAAATGTTTTGAAATATGTAATATTGAGTTTCTTTCCAAAACAAAGCTCATAAGCGCTTTGTTAATGATAGGTCTCATCATGGCACGATTTATTATGTGAAAAGCAAGATAATGCCCTCAACCAAAAGTTCCTTGGAAGTTCACTTGCAATTAACATAGTCCTAGCCATTTCCTCCAAAGTTATATTTTTCCTTTCTACTACCCCATTTTGTTGTGGTATCATAAGGGCGTAAAAATTATGATCTAGGCCATGGTCTCGCTTAAGTCATCAAATTTAAAATTTTCAAATTCTTTACCATGATCGGATTTTATATGCATTAATTTATGTCCACTCAAATTTTGAACTCTTTTAGCAAAGACAAGGAACTCATCATAAGTCTCATCCTTACTAGAGAGAAAAATAACCCAAGGGTACCTAGAGTAGTCATCAACAATAATTAGCACATACCTCTTACCACTTCTACTTTGAATTCTCATGGGGCCGGCCACGCAAATCCATATGAATTAATTCTAATGTCTTTGTGGTGCTCACAATAGTTTGAGATTTGAAAGAGGATCTAATATGCTTACCTTTGGCACATGCATCACAAACTTGATCAATATGAAATTTTATAGATGGTAATCCCAAAATAATATCTTTTGATCGAAGTTTGTCAAGTAATGAAAAGCTAGAATGTCCTAGACGCTTATGCCATAAGAGTGGATCATCTTCAATAACACTAAGGCATGTCAAATTATTTTTAGGAACAAGATCAAGATCCACAATATATGTGTTCCCTTTCCTTGTTCCTTTCAAGATGACATTCTTAGAGTTAATGTTAACGATCAAACATTTTTCACTATTAAATTTAACAACATTTCCCTTGTCACATAATTGGGAAATACTTAAAAGATTGTGCTTTAAACCTTTAACTAGAAACACATTATCAATGGAACTTGATGGTGACTTACCAACCTTACCCATGGCAACTATGTTACCTTTCTTATTGTCACCAAAAGTCACACTTCCACCTTCATAGGTTGAGAGTTAGAGAAACTTAGATTTATCTCCTCGTCATATGCTTAGAACAACCACTATCAAGATACCAAGTGTTGTTCCCCCTCACTCCAACCCGCAAAAAACAACTAGTTGTTAGTTGTAGGAACCCCTTGTTTCGTGGGTTCTGTTCTTGACTAGCATTTGATTTAGCCACCCATTTCATGTTGCTCAACTTTACATTTTTGCCAATCATTCCAGTTCTTAGTTGACATTGATTTATGTAATGACCTATCTTTCCACAGTACATGCAAATTTTGTCACTAGGTAAGTCAACATATTTCTTAGGCTTGTTCCTCTTCTTGTAGTTTTCAAAACCAAGACCTTCTTTTCTTTTAGTATGTGGTCTCTCAATCCACTTAGGAACAACCATCACTTTGCCTCTGTTCCTTGCAACAACCAGTTCCTTCTTGAGATTACAGATCTGTTCCTTTAAAACATTTTTCTCTTTATTCAAATTTTCGACTTCAGATATGTAACCTTTCAGAAGAGTTGATCTAATATCAAATGAACTTAGAACAGGGACAAATTCCTTTAAGTGTGAAATTTCTAAATTGATGAGATAATTTTCATTCTTCACACTCTCATACAATTCCTTGATTTTTAAATTCTTATCAAATAAATCAAAGAACCTAGTTTCAACATCCGTTCTCATTTTATTAAGCCATTCTATATGTTCTTTGCAAACTTTAACAACTTGTTCGCTTTGTTCACGTTTTTCACGTTCATCTCTACATTCAAGAATTGCATCATAAAGAAGATCATAAATTTCAGGTTTAGTTTTTACATCTAAGTCTGATTCAAGTACATGTTGACTTACCTCAACATTTTCTTCATCTTCTTTTTCGTCAGTGTTTGCCATGAGGCAAAGATTTACAATTTCTTCAGTTTGTTGTTCCTCTTCCTCTTCAGTCTCTGAATCTCCCCAAGCTGCTATCATAGCCTTTCGAACTTTCGCTTTAGAGAAAGGTGCTTTAGTTTCCTTGTTCCTTTCAGCGAAGCGTTCCTTGTTCCTTTCTTTGGTCTTGTCATTTTCCCAAAGTGGACATTCCTTTATGAAGTGATCCAGACTACCACATTTATGACAAGCGGCTTTGTTAGAAAACTTTTTAGTTTTACCTTTGAAGTTCCCATTCTTCATGTTCCTATACATCTTTCGAAATTTTCGGACCATGAGTGCTGCTTCCTCTCCTTCTGAGTCAGAGTCATCTTCATCATCTGCTTTAAGGGCAATGGATTTTGACTTAGAGCTTTCACCATACTCAGTATCAAGGTGGAGATCATGAGTCATAAGTGATCCAGCAAGCTGTTCCAAGTTGAACTTAGTGAAGTCTTTTGTTTCTTGTAAAACAGTGACCTTAGCCATCCATCTATCCTTAGGAAGACTCCTAAGAACTTTTCGAACCTGTTCCTCTGATGAAATAAACTTACCAAGAGAAGCTAGCTCATTAATAATCTAAGTAAAATGAGTAAACATCTCTTGTATACTTTCCTTAGCCTTCATGGAGAACTGTTCATATTGATTCAATAGTAAATCAATTTTGGATCTCTTGACTTCATTAGTTCCTTCATGGGTTACTTCTAGTAAATCCCATATTTGCTTTACGAATTTGCATCCCATGATCCTACTGTGTTCATAGGGTCCAAGTCCACAATGCAACAGTTTAACAGCCATAGCATTAACTTCCATTTTTTCGAAATCGCTTTGGCATATTCGGGAGAAGGGTTTAGGAATTACCTCATTCTTGTCATTAGTAGTTGTGACCTCAAAATCACCAACTTCAATGACTCTCCATACCCGGTAGTTTTCGGCCTTGATGAATATCTCCATTATGTTCATCCAAAGAGGAATAGAACTTCCCATTGAACATAGGAGGCCTTTGCGTAGAGTAACCTTCCTCAAGTTTCTCGGTGGTATTCATTGTTCCTTGGATCTTTTTTTCAATAGGGTTTTCTATTTTTCGTGAGTTCTAGCTCGATGACGATACCAATTGTTATTTCACTAGGAACAATACAAGAGGGGGGGTGAATTGTATGTGAAGAAATAAACGTAACTTTTTGCGGAATTTTAAACTTTAAACACGAAAACAAGTTAAGGAACACAAGAGATTTTTAGGAGGAAAAACTTCTTGGGCCCAACAAGAAGAAACAACCTCGACCACTAGTGATTTTAAACTCAACTCTTTCACTAATTAGGCCAAACAACTTTGTTACAACCTAATTCAACTCACGGGCCTCACATTGAGTTCCTAAACTCAAGTTCCCGAACAACTGTTCCCTTACCGAATGTTCCTCTCAACTTCACTTGAAATTTTCTCACTTTAACTCGCTTCACTCAAAACTTTCTCTCTTACAGAACTTCACTCAAAGTCCCCTTACCCCAAAAACCAAAATACAATAGATCAAATAAACTTAGTGGAATTAGAGTAAGAAGGCAAAGAAAAAATGGCTTTTATGAGAGAATGAAGGCACTGACACTTTACTTAGTTAAACTCACTAATTCACTTGGTCAGACACAAATTGGAACCTCATTAGACACTAGTATTTATAGTGGTAATAACTTAGAACGTGGGATTAAAACATGTGTTAGTGGTAAAGCCAATATCCCATGACGTTCCTTACTCGGAGGAACACGTTCCTCTTTAAACCCATGATCTCCATGATCACTGTTAAACGTGGGAGATAAACATGTTACTGCTCCCTTAATTTTAGCAACCACTTAAAGTAGTAATTCTAAAATTTAATTTAATTAAAAAGTATTTGAATTAATAAAACCAAAATAAAATCCTTTTACTAAAAATATTATCTTTAAAATATTTTCCATAAAAACCGAAAAGGATATTTATTATCTTTATAAAAATAAAATCTATTCCTTAACAAGATTTTCCTTAAAATCAGATTCTACCTTAAATAAAACAATTACCTAGAATTTAGACATAAAATACTCAAACGACATATTTAACCGTTCTACTGCTTCATCCTAAGTCTAGTTCGTTTTAATAGTGAGTTCCTTTAACTTATTATTACAGCGTCAGTTCGTCTGTTCCTTACGAAGGAACAAACACTCATTCTCATTCTACATTGCCACGGTTCCTTACCATTCTTACTCGTTCTTTTACATTGGAATTAGAAACAAAAAGCCTCGCTTTGGTCTTCTTGCTCCAATGCTGCTCCAGTACCAAATCTTTGAACATCTTCACTTAGTCTTCAAAATCCACACTTGATTTCTTCTTTGACTTAATTTTCTCTTTGTTCCTTTCATTGATACCTTGAAATTCATTCACTTAAATAACTTGTTAGTCCAATACTTAGTTTGCATCTTTGTTCCTTTGTCATCATCAAAACTAGGGTTCAACAGTTTAATAGCATTTAGGTAATTATATATACTATAGTTTTACTACATATATATTTTGGGATCATGTGCCTCTTTATTGGGTCATCTAACCATAAGAATATTCTAGGCGAGATACCCTTGGTTTTTTAGTAAAGATGTCCTATATAAAGGCAACCTTTGTCTTCGAGCAGTAATATGAGAGAATGAATTAGTGCTGAGCTGACCTCCCGCTTAAACAAAATTGCATGGCACTGTTCTATCCTATACACGCAGAGCACTCAATGACACAAAGTCATCTTGGTATCAGAGCAAGGCTCGAAAGTTCTAATCTTTTTCTGCATTAGTAAGTTCTTCTTAATGTGTATTGTTTGTGCGGTATTCTAAAGTTCTGGTAGAAAGTTGCCACCTTTTATTTCCTCTCTTGTTGTTTGTGAAGGAAGTAGAATTTAGTGAGTTAAAATCGATAAAAGTAGAGTCTTTCTCAGACCTAGTTGAAATATATAATAATTTGAATAGCATCATGAGTAATACAAAGATAGAAATCCCAAGCCCTTTGTATCTTCACCCCTCAGAGAGCACCAACACAATCAGTGTTGAAAAACTAGAAGGCTGTCCAAATTATATGGAAGAGGTCTTTTGAGATCAACCTTGCCTCAAAAAGAAAATTAGGCTTTGTGACTGGGGAGAAAAAAGAGATGGCAATGACATTGTCAAGAGTGAAGCTTGGGATACATGTAATAATTTGGTGATTTCATGGATCTTCGCCTCAGTTTCAAAACCTATAAAAAACTCTGTGATAATTGTTTAAAGTGCTGTTGAAATTTGGAAACAATTAGGGCAAAGATACTCTGTGTCAGATGGTGCTAGAAAATATAAATTGCACAGAGGTCTGTATCAATGCAGCTAAGCTATTTCTTTCTACTCAGTTTCATATGAAGGACTTAGGGAAGTTGAGATACTTCCTAGGTATTGAAGTTGACTGGACAAAAGGGCTTCTTCCTCCCTCGGAAGAAATATCTCATAGATGTGCTCAAACAGTACAACATGACTCACTGTAAAACTCTCAAGCTTCCCATGAACTCTCATGTCAAACTCACTGCAAACCTCGGTGACCCATACCTGATCCCTCAGTTTATCAACAAATTATTTAGAAGATCATTTATCTCACATTCACCAAGCCTCATATAGCATTCTCTATTCATATTCTCAGTCAATTCATGCATATCCTACTTGTTTTCATCTTCAAGCAGCAAAAAGGGTATTTTGGTACCTCTCAGGCACCCTAGATCAGGGTACTTCTTGCTTCTTCATCTAGTGCATCCCTCATTGCATATTGTGATAGTAATAAGGCGAGTTGTCCCATCACTAGAAGATTTACATGTGGATTTTGCGTCATGTTAGGGTACTCCCTTATATCTTGGACAAGTAAAAAGACAAACTATTGTTGCTCGTTCCACAACTGAAGTAGAATATAGATCAATGGCACTCACGGTTGGTGAAGTATTATGGTTGAAGCAATTTCTCAAAGATTGGTACCACTCCAATCTTTTGTGATAATCAAGCTGCTGTAGCTATCTCAGCCAATCCAGTGCATCATAAGAAAAAACATGTGGAAATTGACTGTCATTTTATCAGAGACAAGGTTCAAGAAGGCATAATTCAACCTCCTTACATTCCTTCATCCAAGCAAGTGACTGATATTTTCACTAAACAACTTCAAGTGGCTTAACATCAACTCTTAATGACCAAGCTGGGAGTGTCCTCACCACTCTCAGCTTAAGGGGAAGTGTTGAGATGAGGAGAGAAAATCAGTTTAATGGCATTCATGTAATTATATAAACAATTATTTTACTACATATCTTTTTGGGATCATGTGCGTCTTTATTGGATCATTTGACCATAAGAATATTCTAGGAGAGATACCCAAGCGTTTTTATAAAGTTGTCCTATATAAAGGTAGACTTTGTCTTCGAGTAGTAATATGAGAGAATGAATGAATGCTGAGCTCCAGCTTAAACAGAATTGCATGGCACTGTTCTATCCTATACACGTAGAGCACTCATTGACACAAAGTCATCAATTATTGAATTAGACCTCCAAATTTCGAAGCACAGCTAGTTAGATATATACTTCCTCCGTTCTTTTTCTATTGCAACAATGAGATTTTTACACTATTCACTCACCACCTTTTTACTATCTCTTGTGATTTTTACGTAAGGAAAAATATAGTCATGTGGGATCTTATTAGATTCGTCTTGATTTATACTTTCAAAATATCAAATTTGTATAATTTTTACTAAAAAATGAATAAAGATATTAATAGTTAAAGTTGTGCATTGGCAAGCGTGAAAACTCTATTATTGCAATAGAAAAAGAACGGAGGTAGTATAACATAGATATCCTACTAGTTCTTGGTAATATGATGATCACCATTGATTACATCTAATTGCATGCTAAAATATCTACCTTAGTATGTCTTTTTTTTAGGGTATTTTAATCGATATTTTGGGATTATTTTTAATTGCAATCAAATATGTTATTAGAATCAAGTAAAGGCCAGGTTCCAAACTTGATTTTACCCTCAACCCTCAACCCTGAATCTAAAATATAATTATTCATAACCAATAATGGAGTTATAAAGGGGTAATCATTGTCGACTCTTTCTTTGTCATTATCCTTTGTATTCGGTTTAATTAATATCCATATAATAAAGTTAATTACTCTCTAGAGATCACTCTCTGTCCAAAGAGACTTAGTTTCTAGCCGCTGCTCTTGAAGCCAATTAGATTCCTTTGATCTGCCGCCCATTATCTCCACAGTTCTATCTTTCTCTTCGCTCCTGTTGCCAGGTGGTGTTCATGCAATCGTGTACCATCTGAACATTCCATCTTGCCTCTATTTCTCTGGTACTTTGTTTTTTCTATAAATTTATGTGCGGCAAAATTATTGTATCCACCAAACTCCAGTGTATTTCCTCACGAAATTCCAAAATCTTACTTTCTGTGTCTTAACTCCAACTTTTATTTTCAATGAATACTCCTCCGCATCCAGATTCAACCAGCTCACCAAATTCCTCTTTTCCCCCTCACTATCCGAGGGTTCAAAGAATGGGAATCTTAGTTGAACATCCACCCACCAATAACCATCTTCCTTATATCAATTGGTCCCATGCAGTTGTGGGCGTCTTTTTCGATAATTCCCCGCCCACATCTAATTTTGTTTTTAATATTGTAAACAATCATTGGGAAACACGTGAGACTATCCGTGTTTGTCGTACGGGTCCGTACTTTATCCTAGGATGTCAAAATCTTATGGATAGAGATTTTATTCTCCACCTCCATACTGCCATAATAGATGGAAAACTGATACGCTCAAGTTACACGTAGTATTTACGTAACTTTGGGTGCACTTTGCTAAGGGTTTGATTGTAATTGTTAACGTTCATGTTTTATTTAACCCTTAGCGGAAGTTCAGAGCTGTGCGAGATAATTTGTGTTAACGTCATGTATTCCGAGCTTCCAAGGTGAAGTGCATTTGAGCCGAGCAAAGCCCAAGCATCACCGCAAGCCTAAGCATCACCACAAGCTCGCCAAGCCAAGCTCTCGTGAGCACCGCAAGCCCAAGCCTCGCCCATCCAAAGATGCACGCCCGGCCATCGCAGACGAAGCTACCGCAAGCCTTGCGCACGCCCGGCGCCCGAAGCAGACAAGCGGCCCGGCGCTCGCCCGGCTCGCCCAGCCAGCCTCGCCCGACACACGAGCATAGCCAGCCGGCGCAAACATCTCGCACCTCGCGAGATAGGTCGCACCTCGCGACACCTTTGCTCGCACCTCGCGAGTAATCTCGCACGGTGCGACCTGCTTGGTTTGGCCGGGCTTCGGCTGCTTTTTGGAAGGCGAGAACACCCTTCGCACGGTGCGACCAGACTCGCACCTCGCGACCCCTAGGTCGGTCTAAATGTCGGCTGATTTTTTAGCCTTAGTATAAATACTAAAGTTTGTTTTTGGACCTTGGGGAACACACACTTGAGGAGAGAGAATATCCAACACTCCATTCTTCTCTTCTTATCTTCTCTTTTTAGTTTTTATTTTCGAGTTTAGTTTTGTAGATTTCAATTATGGGATCGGCTATTGCTATGCCGATTGTAGCTTGAACTGTTCTTGAACGAGATTAACATGAAGCTTCAAGCATTATTGTGAGATCTTTCCTCTCTATTTAGTTTCTTTGATTATGGTTTAATTTCTATGCTTGCTTTCTATGATTTTTGCATGATTATGCTAGGAACGTTGCTAGTTTGATTGTGTAATTAATCTAATGCTAGATTTAAGAATAGAATCAGATTGTTTTATTCTTTTATCAATTGGTAGCAAACTAGGAAGTAACTTTGATGCAGATCGTCTTGGTTATTTCTTGGGGGAAATTGAATCACTTTGAATGTTTATCGCTTGTATGACGTTAGCGGTGTCGTTGGTTATCTGTGTTTATTGCTGCTATTGGATTGAACTTAGACGCTATCGGACTAGGTTATCCTTTAGTTAGGGTTTTATAGTCACGCTGATCGTGCTATTCAACTAAGAATAAGGAGAACACGAGATTAATTCTCGACAATAGATAATTATGGAAATAATTAGAGTGGAGGTTCAAGGATCGATAATGAATTGAAGTGGATGTTAATCGGATTCAAGATCTTCCCATAGTGATTTCTCATTTTATTTAGTTGCTAGTTAATTTTAGTTTGTTTAAAAACTCTATTTGAAAACCCCCCTTGTTATTAGGTTACTCGACCTTTAGAGTCATCTCGGTATTGATTCACGCTAGATATTAAACTTGTCCCTGTTTCCCTGTGGATACGAACCTTACTTCCCTTCTACATTTAATTGTAAAAGAGAGTAGGAGAAATTTTATCTTTGGCCGGGTGCGGTGCACACGACACATCCGCGCCCTTCCAAATTTTGGCGTCGTTGCCGGGGAAACGGTGTTACTTGTTTGTATTTAGTGTGATTTTTGGATGGTATTGTTTGTGCTCTTTGTTTTTTGTTGACACTCATAGCGCTAACAATGCATTGCAAGGGTTCTTCTCAATCAATTTTGCAGGTACTTGAAGTGGAGATTGACATGGAACCACTACTGTCACACATGGAGCACAAACCCAATGATTAAGCTTAAGGTATTAAGTCGAGCTCACGACTTTAAACAACAGCGCTTCTCGGGAGGCAACCCGAGACCCCTTTTATTTTCTTTCTTTACCTTTATTTTCTCATCAAATTTCCACCACCACAACAAATTTTCTTTCACCCACCGCCCACCCACTAAAACGAACCACAAGACATCTTAATCCGCTTGGAACCAAAATCCACAAAAGAAAACCCGTTGGGAGGACTTCAATAGCTAGGAGTTGGTAACACTAGAGGATTGAGATTGTTAATGTATCTTTTCGATCTCTTGAGCTAGGTGAAAATCTCACAAATTCAAAACTTTTGAGCTTGTCATTTGTTTGAGTGATTCGAGGGAGAGGGTTGTGAGTTGAGTTATGAGATTTGAGTTGGTGTTGTTAAGAAGTTTGAGTTTGACGGATTGCTTTTCATGAGTTTTGACCATCGATCTTCGATTTACCCGATTTTCAAATTTCCCCCCTATTTTCAGTATACTTTTTCTTTTAATTGTCGACACATTGAGGACAATGTGTAGTTTAAGTAGGGGGGAGGGTATTCTCATTCTCATGTATCTATGTTGTATATATTACTTTCAATTTGAAAAAAAAAATGAAAATGAAAAAAAATTGAGAAAAACAAAAAAATAAAAAAAAAAGTGATGAAATGAAACCCGCTGAGTTGAAAACCCACAAGGGTGGGCGACTCAGGCAAAAATGGGGACCCGGATAGGTTGAAAACCCGAAAGGGCAACCTATGCAAAAAAGTGGCTTATGTTGAGCGGGTAAGATGGTGAGATGCAACCAAAAAGAAATGTGTGAAGCTAGGATGAAAACCCGAAAGGGCTCCTAGGCAAAATGAGAGATTAAGAGAGAATTATACACTTTGAAAACTCATTTGCCGGAGATGTTGTCATAAGGTTGAAAGCGTTTTCGGGTTGGTTTGGTTATTTCATCCTTGATTTTGTGAAGTTTTGTTTTGGCTTTCACATTCTTTTGGGTGATTGTTTGTTTTTGGGAGTAAGCATGGAATTTATCCCTTTTTGTCTTCATTCCATGGCTTGCTATTTTAAATTAGTTGTTGTAGTAGTAGTTTTAGTTTATCCTTTGAGGTTTTAGGCGAGTTGTCATTTTGATTGTGGCGTTGGAGTGGGTTCAACTCCTTTGAGATCCTTCAGGATTTGAGCTCACATTTTGGTTGTCGTTTGCTGGTTATTGTTGTTGTCGCGTCTTTGTATACTTCAGGTGAGCTTGAATCTAAGTGTGGGGGAATCATCATCCCTTACGTTTAGGTTTTGAGCGTATTTCATTAAGATGTGATGATGATGATGTAGTTGGTGGAGAGAGAGGTTGGTGTTGAGAACTTGGGTGATGATTTATTTGGTGATCCTCATTTTGAGTTTACTCGAGGTCGAGTAAAGTTCAAGTGTGGGGGTATTTGATACGCTCAAGTTACACGTAGTATTTACGTAACTTTGGGTGCACTTTGCTAAGGGTTTGATTGTAATTGTTAACGTTCATGTTTTATTTAACCCTTAGCGGAAGTTCGGAGCTGTGCGAGATAATTTGTGTTAACGTCATGTATTCCGAGCTTCCAAGGTGAAGTGCCTTTGAGCCGAGCAAAGCCCAAGCATCACCGCAAGCCTAAGCATCACCACAAGCTCGCCAAGCCAAGCTCTCGTGAGCACCGCAAGCCCAAGCCTCGCCCATCCAAAGATGCACGCCCGGCCATCGCAGCAAGCTACCGCAAGCCTTGCGCACGCCCGCCGCCCAGCAGAGCAACCGGCCCGCCGCTCGCCCGGCTCGCCCAGCGGCCTCGCCGGCGCGCGAAGCATAGCCCGGCCTGGCGCAAGCATCTCGCACCTCGCGAGATAGGTCGCACCTCGCGACACCTTGCTCGCACCTCGCGAGTAATCTCGCACGGTGCGACTCGCTGGGTTTGGCGCCGGGCTTCACTCGTTTTGGAAGGCGAACACCCTTCGCACGGTGCGACCCAGACTCGCACCTCGCGACCCCTAGGTCGGTCTAAATGTCGGCTGATTTTTTAGCCTTAGTATAAATACTAAAGTTTGTTTTTGGACCTTGGGAACACACACTTGAGGAGAGAGAATATCCAACACTCCATTCTTCTCTTCTTATCTTCTCTTTTTAGTTTTTATTTTCGAGTTTAGTTTTGTAGATTTCAATTATGGGATCGGCTATTGCTATGCCGATTGTAGCTTGAACTGTTCTTGAACGAGATTAACATGAAGCTTCAAGCATTATTGTGAGATCTTTCCTCTCTATTTAGTTTCTTTGATTATGGTTTAATTTCTATGCTTGCTTTCTATGATTTTTGCATGATTATGCTAGGAACGTTGCTAGTTTGATTGTGTAATTAATCTAATGCTAGATTTAAGAATAGAATCGGATTGTTTTATTCTTTTATCAATTGGTAGCAAACTAGGAAGTAACTTAGATGCGAATCGTCTTGGTTATTTCTTGGGAAATTGAATCACCGTTGAATGTTTATCGCTTGTATGACGTTAGCGGTGCATTGGTTATCTGTGTTTATTGCTTGCTATTGGATTGAACTTAGACGCTATCGGACTAGGTTATCCTTTAGTTAGGGTTTTATAGTCACGCTGATCGTGCTATTCAACTAAGAATAAGGAGAACACGAGATTAATTCTCGACAATAGATAATTATGGAAATAATTAGAGTGGAGGTTCAAGGATCGATAATGAATTGAAGTGGATGTTAATCGGATTCAAGATCTTCCCATAGTGATTTCTCATTTTATTTAGTTTCTAGTTAATTTTAGTTTGTTTAAAAACTCTATTTGAAAACCCCCCTTGTTATTAGGTTACTCGACCTTTAGAGTCATCTCGGTATTGATTCACGCTAGATATTAAACTTGTCCCTAGTTTCCCCGTGGATACGAACCTTACTTCCCTTCTACATTTAATTGTAAAAGAGAGTAGGAGAAATTTTATCTTTGGCCGGGTGCGGTGCACACGACACATCCGCGCCCTTCCAAAAACCCATAACTTTTAGAGCTAGTTCCGAGAGTCAAATTCCTGCTAGTATCAACTTCTCGGCGGCTCGGATATGGGTTCGGATTCACGACTTACCATGGAGCTTCTTGGAATCGGACTGGACTATACGTATCCTTAGTCACGTCGGATACGTGGAGTCAATTGATAATTATGGTACGGGCCTTCCACTTGGAACCATACTTAAGAGCTCACTTGGTGATAGATCTCACTCAACCCTTGGTTCTCGGGTGTTTTGTCCCGATTGATGATAATAGGGTTTCATGGGTGTATTTCCGTTATGAAGGCATCTTCAAATTTCGCAAGGAGTGCGGATGTGTTGGTCATAATACGGGAAGATGCAACTTATCCGCTTACGATGCACACCGCTTGATCCAACGACGCGTTCGAGCTTTTGAGGATAATGGTATGGCTGTTCTTAGGACCCAAGAAGGTATTCCTCTCTACACTAATCTAATTAGGGACCTCAGTGATAGGTTTATTCACCGTAATCCTCGTGTTAATTTACGTTGTAATATTCATCTTACATTGCCCTACAATGACCCCTACTTGTATCCCCATTATTATGCTAATGCTCATGTGGAGTCGGATTCCTCGGATGAGTTTTTTGAGGCATCCTCGGATCTCGACAATCCAACTTTTCAGGGGTATTCGGATGATAACTCGGCTCTTAACACAAACCCGCTGATGGATTTTTCTAACTCTTCGATGCGTCGTCAAACTCCAGTCAGAAGTGAGGAGGAAAGGATTAGTGTTTCCCCTCCGGGTCGCGCAGATTTGGGTTGGATCTCCCTCGCCCGAGTTTGTATTGCTCCAAGAGCCGTGCAGGTATTCATGCAGAGACTGGAGTTAGATCTAAACCTTCCACCACAAAGGGACGGTTCAAGCCCAGTTTATCAAGTAAATCAAGCTACCAATGACCAGCAGCAGGCCCGTTGAAGTTTTTTTTGTTCTCTTGGGGTTGGGTCTTGGGCTCAGAGATCTATGCAATTGGCGGACCGTTTATGTTCTTCTACTGGTCTGGATTCTTCTCATCAACATGCTATGGGTCCACAATCTCAGTTTGGGCCCAATGATTTATCAACTGGACATCCGGTTCCGCCTAATACTCTAGAAGGCCTAGTTCGGCAAGGTTGGGCCCTTCGTGCTCCGCTTGGACCTGATGAGGCTGGACCAAGTGATTGGTTTAGTCGTCCTCAGCCGCCTCAAATAATTGCGGATCCACTTGAATCTCAAGACATGGATTTTCATGGGCCTACTTATATTCAAGAAGAGGTTGCAGATTCTCTTGAAGAGCCCAGGGAACTTCAAAACATCTCCAATTTGATTAATCAAAGGTTTCGTATTTCGCCCCCAATTTTCGCAGATCCTTTTAACCCCTCTTTGCAGGTCTCTAGCCTTATTTCTCATCAAGCAATGAATCCAGAGGCAGCAGATTTATATTCGCCTACAAGCGCGCTTCAACTTTCAACCCGATTTTATCGGGTTATGAGCTCGATAGCTCTCCCGGCCAAGAGGCTCCTTGTCATCGGCTTTGTGGTGCAAGCCCTTCAGTGTACTTTAGTGATGTTTAGGGGCAAGAAGCGTCGAGGTCATAATCTGGGTCGTAGCCTTTCTCATGCAAGTGTTATGATTCCTGAAGCTGACGTGTTTGAGGCATGAGTTAAGCGCAAGAAAAGGCGTCTGGAAGACTGGGAAGCAAAGGGTGGCTTTAATTTGAGAAGGCAGGACTCCTCTTCTTCGTTTAGAGCAAAAAATCTCACTGATGTTTCAATGGTATACAACTTGGGAGTTGAACCAGGGGAATCTATTACGTCAAAATTAATGAAAAAACCCCCAGCGAGAATGTCCCCATCTGATCCGAAGGCTGATTGGAGTCTAAAGCGTAGCAAGCATGGTGGAACTATTGGGGCAAATATTAATGAAGAGCAAGCTCATGTTTCAAACAATGATGATATGGAGTTACACTTTGATTTAGTTGTGACTATCAGTGACAACAATGCTCTGGAGGATGCGGCTGAACCTGAACAGCCACAAGTTGATCCATGAATATACTTTCCTGGAATTATTGGGGCTTAAATGCCAGTGACCACCCGACAATCCAGTACTTGCGCTGGCTAATAGCTCCATACCGACCTGCCTTTTTGTTCTTGCAAGAAACTAAATGTAGCGTAGATTTTGTTCACAGCTTACTTCGGCCTACTAATCCTAGTGTTGTTAATGGGGTTGATGCTCAAGATACTAGAGGGGGATTAGTGGTTTTTTGTTGGCGTCCCTACAATATGGAAGTAGTATATCGAACTAGTAACTATGTATTCTGTAAAGTTTCGGCTAGTAATGAAAAATCGTGGCATCTTTTGTTTTTGTACGGTGAATCTCAACTTCAATTTCGTCACTTGCTCTGGGAAGATCTACATCAAATACTTCGGAATTACAGTAATTTTCTAATTATTGGTGATATTAATCAACTGGATAGGCATGATGATAAATTGGGAGGATCCCCTATTATTAGAGGTTGGGAAGTTATTGTCAATTGGAAACACTCTCTTAATTTACAAGACATTCCTTTCTTTGGGCCCCGTTTTACATGGTCTAACAATCGAGATGATCCCGACCTAATTATGGAAAGACTTTACATAGCTTATGCTTCCCCATAATGGTTGGATGATTTCCCTAATTCAGTGGTAAGAAATTTCCCCATTACAACTTCAGATCACGCTCCTATTTTGCTACAAATACATTCCCCCCTGCCTCTAAGTTTAGGCCCTACCAAATTGAAGGTTGGTGCCCTGCAATATAAGGAGGTCGGTGATATCATCCTGGATGTTCTTGCTATGTATATTGAAGGCTCGTATATGTACACTTTATCTCGGAAATTAGAGATCATTCGATCTCGCTTGAAAAAAAATGGTGCTTAGATCGAAGACTTTTTTTGGGGCATCAACGGCATTCCCTTATGAACAAGTTTAATGAAAGAGAAAACAATATTGTTTCCGTTTCACAAGGAATTTTGGTCGTGCATCAACGACGTGTCCTAATTAATGAAGTTACTCTTGCTTTTTCATATTGGAAGCAAAGGTTGAAGGATAAAAATATCCGGTTGGGGGAACAACAATCTTCCTTTTTGTTCGACCGCATTCGTCAAAGGAAGCACATGAACAATATTTTCATGTTACGTAACAATGAGGGCATTTGGGTTGACAATCGGCAGGAGATAGTGCGGCTTATCATTGCTCGTTTTAAAGAAATTTATAAGTTTACGGATTCACTATTCCTAACTGAGGATCAGCGGGGTGAGAATATTGATTTGGTGCTCGGGGAATTACACCTCCCAACTATCTCGGCGAATTTCGATCAACTACTTCTCCCATTCTCAATTGATGAAATTCGAACGCTATGTTCGATATTGCAAACGACTCATCGGCCTCATATAGGTAATATATAGGTTGAAAACAATATAACCTCATTGGCCTCATATATAGGTGAAAACAATATAGGAAGTTTCCCAACTGAATTTTTTTAAACACTACTGGCCTCATATAGGCAATCACGTTACCATGGCTATAAATAGATTCTTCACGTCGGGACACCTATTGAAAGAATGAAATTAAATGCTTCGGTCCTTATCCCTTAAAGTGATCCACTTGGAGGAGGTAAATCAACTTCGTCCCATTAGCCTATGTAATGTTATCTATAAGTGTATCTCCAAATGCATGTTTAACGAGAATGCAACCCCTACTTCCCGATCTTATTGGAAACTATCAAAATGCGTTTGTTCCGGGCGACAAATGGACGATAATATCTTAATTTCTCATGAGTTATTGCATATTATGAATAAGCAACGATCTAAATCACGTCATCTTGCAGCTCTCAAACTTGACATGAATAAAGCTTATGATCGTGTTAACTGGCTCTTTATCCTCAAAATTATGACAGCTTACGGATTTCCAACTAAATGGGTTCAGTTGATCCATCAATGTATTTCTACAGTTTCATATCGGATTCTTATCAATGGTGCAATTTCGAACCCTTTTTTTACCTAAATGTGGTTTAAGACAGGGAGATCCTTTATCTCCTTATTTATTCCTCTTCTGCATGGATATATTATCTCGTATGACCTCCCTTGGGGTAGACATCAACAGCTTCCAGGGCATTCAGATTCGCAGACAAGGGCCTTCTGTATCCCACCTATTCTTTGCTGATGATTCACTATTCTTCTTTCGTGCTTCAGAAAATGCTTGCATTGCTATTAAGAATCTGATTGATAGTTTTTGTCGTGTTTCGGGTCAGATTGTGAACCTTCAGAAGTCTTTCATCAAGTTCAGTCTGAATATTCCCCTGAATTTGCAAGGTAAGTTCAAAGACATTCTTCGGATGGATTCAAAAGGTTCTTTAGGTATGTATCTTGGAGCTTCGATAGATTGTCAAGATTCAAAAGTGAAGCATTTCACTCCTATTCTTGATGATATTTCAAATCGAATTTCACAATAGCGTCATCGAAACCTTAGCCAACCAGTGAAGCTCATCATCATTAATTCTATTTTAGTAGCCTCTATTATGCATCATATGGCTATTTTCCGCATTCCAAGTACTATAGCAAATAAGATTGAGGCGCTGTTAGCGCGTTTCTTTTGGACTAACAATCAAGATCGAGGGATTCACTGGCGCAAGAAGAGTATTATTCATAGGCCACGAGGTGCAGGCGGTCTTGGTATCCGAAGCATTAGTGCCATGAATGAAGCACTCTAAATGAAAAAAGTTTGGAGAATTCAACACCATCCACAACTCTTACTCTCTCAGACATATGCTAATGTCAGGCCTTTTCAACCAACGAGAGCTCATAGTTTTAGTAATATTTCGTGGGGTAGGAGAGGGTTACTTCAAGCAAGCTCTATTTTAAAAAAGCATTGTGTTTTGAAGGTTGGCAATGGTCAGAAAATTATGGCCACACGTGACAAATGGATCCAAGCTCAAACACATATTGTGAAGGATGACACTCCGCATGGACAAGGATGGGATCAAAGGAAGATCTTCGAACTGTTCACCCCTCAAAGTGCTCGATTGATCCTTAGCATCGAGCTCCCTATTAATTCTAATTCGGATGATGACCTTTATTGGCCGCTCACGAAGTCAGGTGAGTATTCAACCAAAACTGGTAATCATCTTGTTTTAAAAAACCAGCAACAGCAAAATTCATAGCATGACAAGCCCGGAGGTGATTCGTTTCTTTCGTATCATCTGGAGCTTGAACATCATGCCTAAATGGAAACTTTTTTTGTGGAAGTTATGGCATAACAAGTCCGCTACCTCTGCTAATCTTAGTAAACGAGGTATTGCAAATTTAGATTCTGGTCCGGTCTGCTTAGAGGACGATAATGACTGTCAACACCTCATCCGTGAGTGCCCTCTGGCATTAGAAGCTTGGCAAATGGGTGCGGTAGATCTTATCATTCCCTCGACTGGCAATCCTCATTTTGTAGATTGGTTGGTGCAGCATATTATTACTTATAGAGAAAACGAGGGCTTAAATGGGAATTCCATTCCCACGTATGTTGGTACCCTCCGGGGCTATTTGGAGAACAAGGAATGACCAAGTTTTTCGTCGTTCTCGTGCTACTCGGGATGCCTTGAGGTGACATATGGAAGAAGGTCGGCGTCAACATATGATCTTTTCGCAAACTCCGGAGCTTTCCCATCGGCACAATATGAACAATGACCATCCCCCGGGTTTTATCATGGCTCATTTTGGTACTTCTACTCAGGCCTCACCAAAGGTAATCATCAGAATAGATGGGATTTGGAATAAACATAACCAGGTAGGAGCAATGACATGGGTGGCCACGGGTGCGTCTTCTAATGCACCATCAAGTCGAGCCGGGTGATGCATGCTAGTTCAAGACTTCGGTGGAAGCTAAGGCCCTTGTTAGCTCTCACTTGGGCTCGCTTCTCTCCTTTCTCGAGTTTTGGGATTTACACGGATTCGGAAATGTTAGTTCGTCTTCTTCGTTCTTCAAGCATCAAGGATATTTCCATTCGTCATACGCTTTCTGCTATCCAAAGTATTGCAACCTCTTTTCAATGGGGGCGTGTTATCAAGGTAAGTAGACAGGAGGTCAAGGCAACTCATGATCCGCGAGGATGTGCGAAACTCTAGCTTTCCTTTCTCTTATCATTAGATTTTCGTGGTTTTCTCGTTGTTTTGTACGTTTTCCCCCGTTGTCAAAAAAAAAAACTTGCTCCCAAAGTTCTGTTGGCGATTGCCATGTGTTGTTTCAAATATGGATTCACCTCTTGTAGGTATGTTCCTATGATGGCTACATAGACAAAGTATCGATTAGCTCCAAGGACTCAAAAAGTTAGACGGGGATTTGTGAACTCATAACACTAAACCCCGTCATCTTCACAACTTCAAACTTCGCCAATCATCAAATGGTGAATAAATTTATTACTTATGTTTGATCTTTTTTTCATTAGTACAAATCCAATAATTATATAGTCCATCATCATATAAGAATTTTTTGGTTGTATCCAAAGAAAATCTTTTTTTGTATCATTTCCCAGAAAATTGATAAACTACAAAGATATGTAAAAGAAATTCTTTGTTTTTCATTATTCTGACATTTGATTTCTTACGACTTATTGAAATCAATTGATTTTTATATTGTTCTGGAAAATTCTAACGTTTCAGTAACTCTTGGAATGTGTCAAACTCACTTGAAAATAAACAAAATTACACAAAATAGGTAAAGTGATAGTAGTTGGCACAAATAGAATAGTAAGTGTAAATGCAACCTGAAACGCTCTAATATAAAACCGTACTTTATCTAAAGGCTTTATGCAAAGGTGATACATCACGACACCAATGTCATTTTAAATTAATACTAGCTAGTGTTTAGGTCTTTGTGATGCCTCGGGTTTTTCTTTTTTACATGTGTTAACAAAAAGAGAAATAAATTGTTTAGTGGTTGAAATTTGGAATATGGTTCTATATACGAGATGTAGTTTAGTGATAAGATCATGACATTTGAAAAAAAGAAGTCAGAGCGATCTAGACTTCTGACGCAGATCTTTTGATCATTATTAACGGGAATGCCATGTCAATAAAAAGGATGAAAATAAGTAAATTGATTCATAATATGCATTCAAAACATTAGAACCTAACTTTTTGTCTCGATTAAAAATCCATAACATCATCATTGATTTTGGTAAAAGAAGAAAGAGGATCTCTTTCTTCCATACTTATGGTTGTGGGTTAAAAAATTTACTTCAACAATGTTCCAAATAAATGCCAAGTCACAAATGACATGGTGCCTTTGTCAGTGTATGATGGGAACGGGGGACATGTGGCCACCTATTCACCTACATTTATTACCTATACTTTTATTATTTCAAAATGCAATAAGGCATAGAGATTTAGTAGTTGGAAATTAAAATTTTGGTTGTATATAAGAGATGTAGATGTCATGGGATCAAGACTTCTTACGCATTCTTTTAACCATTTTTAATGGGGGAACGTCATGTCAGCGTACGAATGTCATGTTGTAGACACATAATTGTAGACACATAATCGTGTCTCCCCATTTAAGGGTCCAATGATGAAACATAATGCGGTATTAGTTGGCGCAACCCAACGGAAGAGCAATCCGAAGAGCCAACCCAAAATCAAATTAAATTGTATTTTGAAATATTATTCTAAAGCCCAAATTAATTATTCATGATAATTAGTTGTATTTTAAGTCCATAAAATATTTTAAGTCCATTTAAAGTATTTTAACAGCCCAATTATTTATTTATTATTTTTAATAAACATTATTTTTACTTTTAATAAATACTTTTAATAAATATCAGTTTTTTAAATTCCGTAAAATTCAATCTCCGGATTTTAAGGATAAAAAATATCTTCTAAAACGCGTTTAAGGAAAAAAAGGCTGGCAAATGAGCTGGGCGCAGGCGGTGCGCCTAGCGGGCCACGTGCGCCCAGTGCATTGGCCAAGCTGTGTCAGGCGCGCCATTCCGCGCCTGACACGTGGATTTGTGACTCACACAGAGTCCTGCGCCTAGCGCACTTCTCTGTGCGAGCCGTATGTTTTTCTTTTCTATCTTTTTAAAATACGCGTACCACGTGTACGTGTTTGATCGGGCCGGCCGCATCGGTACACCAATGTGCGCCGACACGTAGACGTGCGCTTGACACGTAAGCTGCGCGCCGGCGCAGGTGGGCGCGTGAGGCTCACGTCTCTTTTTCTTATAAATTCTTGTGATTTTACGGACACAAAAACTTCCGAATACTTACGAAATATACTTCGAACCTCTAAACACTCAAACACTTTCAATACATCAATTCTTTTCCAATTCCTGATCATACTGCGTGGTTCCATGATTGCTCCGCCTGAAGGTCGTTGTGCTCTTCGACCTAAGCCACATATGTATAATTCCTAAGGATCCTTGAATAATTCAATTATATTTATTGCTTAGAAGTTACTAACAATTTCTTGTCATGACATAGATATTAAATTGATAATTGTGATTATTGTATATTCTAATCCCTTCTATTATTCTTTTTGTATATAATATTCTTATTATTCTACTTGTCCTGCATGGTATTTATCACCCACATGTTATTATTGCTAAACAAGACCTAAATAATTGTTCTAACTAATTCAGATAATTTGGACAACATGCTAGGTACCTTGTAATATTGATTGCATAATAACTTGTCACTAAAAATAGTGTTTTTATGTGTTTCCTGAACCAACCTATACTAAATATTTTTAGGGTGTATAAAATATTATATGATTATTCTTTGGCATAAAATATATTGTGAATCGATATTTAGTAGAGGCCAGCAATGGGAGAACTTGGTTGATTATGACCATATTCGTACCCTCACCCCCGAACTCAATCATTGGTGTATTTTGACCATCCATGGAGTCTAGACGGGGAAATCTACATTGGATAAGTCCCACAATTTGTCCCTACGGTTTCCCATATCCAATTAGGTTTATGATTCTTCCTTTAAAGAATTGTTGGCGTCTTCAAAACAATTTTCTATAAAACCTTTACAATGGTGTATTCAAATCAAATACGCGCTCACACCGCGTATGCGAGATAAAAACATGCCTACAATTTGGCGACTTTACTGGGGAGGATTTTTTAAAATTAAATTTTTAAATGAGTGGGTAAAACTTGAAAAATACGATTCATTCTCATTTTATGCCTTTGAATAATATATTGTTTTGCATATGCATGGCTATTGTTCAGCCACCATAAGGACAATCTACCTTGCCTCATTAGCACATGTCCTATGTGTGAGGTGACCCCTAGGAGTTTGCGCTTTATCCTTCCAAAAAGCTTCCTGAGCGATAGTGTTGGATCTTATTATAAGCAAACCTACCCAACCATGGCATTGTTCTCTTGTTCCTGACTTGACATGGAGTGCGTCTTACACGTGGCCACCTTTTTAAGCAAAGGTACGAAGCGTGGGATCAATCTCTTAGTCATGGACCAGTTTCACCTTTAACCTAAACCCCGACCATAGTTGAACATAGAACTGGACTTTAGGTTGGAACTTTTGCATCCATGTTATATGACATATGCCTGTGATTGCAATTTCTGCTTGCTATTATTTTGTTAAAATCGTTGTTATTCGTTGCGTCTAAAATCGCGTCTAAATAACAAACAAATAATCGTCAATTAACCAAAATGTCGCCTAAATCCCCGAAAAACATGTCAGGGGAGTAGTGCGCCAAGCGCATTAAATTGCGCCTGACGCACCACTCCCGCGCCAGACGCAGGGTCGTGCACCGCGCGCAGTAATGCTGCACGGCACGCAGTCTGTGCATCAAATGCTTTTCTTTGATTTAGTCGTCGTGGTGGTCGATTCTATGTACGGTCCTATGTTCGGTCTGTCTACATTCACGTCAAAGCAAGTCATTCTATGGGTCTCACCTAATTAAAAAAAAGGGGTCAGTCTTTTAATGCAAGGTCGAGTCTGTCCTAAAAAAAGTGCATCTAGAAAAAATGGTCATGTTAGAGTTACAATCATCATGCATGTCTACCTTCTCCCTTGTTGTTTAACAAATCTTCCCTATCAATCTTAACTTACCATATTCAACAATTTCAAAAACTTGCATTTTTCAAAATCAATCCTACACCCTTTCCTATTCCACTTTTTTCGAAAACATTTACTAATCATCATCATAGCACCTATTCAATAAAAAAATATTTTTCAAAATTAATCCATCATATTTTCCTAACAAAAGATAAAAACAAGGGGTCCCTTTCAAAAATGAATTTCGAAAATTCTAAGCCCATTCCACCTACCTTCAATCTAATCCAATCAACCAAACTCAATTCACTTGCATTCATTCTAGGCCCATATGCATTAGAGTCATTTTTGCATTCATATTAGGTCCATCTAAAAATGAGTCCATGCATTCATATAAGGCCCACAAGCATTAGAGTCCATCTTAGGCCCATATAAGTCTAGTTCATGTCAAAATCTAGGCCCATTTGCATCTTTATGTGAACCCTAGTCTATATCGAGCCCAGTCCAAGTCTAATTCAAGTCCATTCCAATCTAAGTCCAATCCTAGTCCATTTCCAACGTCAAGCCCATGTGCATTTCTAGGTCTAATTTCAAATCAATATAGGACTAAGTCCAAAATTCGGTCTACATAAGGCCCAACTCATTTCCTAAATCTAATCCAGTCTATTTCTATACCCATATAGGACGAAGTCCAAACCATTGAGTCTAGGGAAGCTAGCATCTCTTAAGACCATGATGGCACCCTTTAGACCTAGCGAAGCTAGTTACCCTTAAGACCATAAAGGACACCCCCTGAGTTAAGCGAAGCTACTCACCCTCTAAGACAATAACGGCACCCATTGACTTATCGAAGCTAGTCATCCTTAAGACCATAACGGCACCCTTTCGACCTAGCGAAGCTACCCTTCGACCTAGCGATTTTAGTCATCCTTAAGACCATAACGGCACCATTTGACCTAGCGAAGCTAGTCATCCTTAAGACCATAACAGCACCCTTTGACCTAGCGAAGCAAGTCATCCTTAAGACCATAACGACACGCTTTGGTCTAGCGAAGCTAGTCATCCTTAAGACCATAATGGCACCCTTTAGACCTAGCGAAGCTAGTCACCCCTAAGACCATAAAGGCATCCTCCAAGTTTAGCGAAGCTACTCCTACATTACATCTATATCATCCCAATTAAGTCCATAATGGTACAAAACCTTTAAATCTGGCGAAGCTAGTCCATTTTAGAAAAATCGACAAGTTTGGCGAAGCCAATCCCCCTAGGTCTAGCGAAGCTAGCATAGGAAATCTTTTTGTGTCTAGTCTGCCTAAGTTCAAAGTCTAGTCTAGTCTGCTTGCATAGTCCAAAGGTCAAATTCCACATCTCGCATATGCATATAGTTAGGCCCATGTCGCCATCATAACCATAATCATACCCATTTTAAATCATTTCCCATTCCCATTTCCATTTTCATCCTCATTTGTCATCTCCATTTCCATTTCTCATTTGGAAAACATCATTTTTTAGAATTCACGAGGTCCATTCGATTGCCGTTCGGGACGGTCGTGAGATTATAACTTAGAAATGCCCGACGAGTGGATACAAGGTCAACCTACTCACAGTACACGTCAAACGAGTTCTCACCTTTTTAGACGCGTCTTCCGAAACTTCAATCATCCGAATCATCATCCGAGATGGGAGACACTTCCGAGCAACTCAATGCAATCATGGCTCAGCTTCAACTGATAAACTCTCGTCTTGAGGGACTAGATAAAGAGATCATAGCACTGTGAGAAAAATATGATAACTGAGGAAGAAGAGCATGATGACACTCCACCACCACCACCACCTCCACCTCCTATCAAGATCGAGACGTAATTGAGGTTTGAAAAACTCGAGCAATTGATCCACTAATTCCTCGCACTCGAGAGTCGGGCTCATGGCCATGACATCATTGATCCTAAACCGAAGGAAAAACTCCTTAAAAAGGTAGCATTGGGTGACCTCCCAAAATTCAAGGGGGTGGAAGACCCAGATGATCATTTGAGAGCTTTCTCCATATCTCTAGGTCTCAAGGGCATGAGCAAGGACCTCGTTTGCTTATGTCTTTCCCTTGACCTTGGATGCACATCCATCCAAGTGGTTCAGGTCACTGAATAAGACCAAGCTGAATGACTCGGACTATATCAGAGAAGAGTTCCACAAACAATACATATACAATACTTAGCTTCCCATTGGCCTTCGTGAGTTGGAGTTAACTAAACAGAACTCCAAGGAATAGTTCGTCCCCTTCCTTAACAGATTGAGGGAAAAAGCTGCACAAATGACTAACAGGCCATCTCAAGAGGATCAAGTCCGACTTGTGATCCATAACGTGCAGCCTAAGTATGGGGATCATATTGAATTCCAACCCATAGAGTCTTTCACGAAGCTCTATAAGGTAGGCATGCCGATTAAGAAGAGGTACAAGCCAACAACAACAAGGGTTCTAACAATAACAACTCTTTCAAGAAGAGTAATAACAACCCTTCTAGCTTTAAAAGCAAAGACATCAATGCCCTAAATACTGAAAAGAGAGGTTATCAAGGGCCTCAAAGAATGTTCACTCCATTGGGCATGAATCTAGAAGAAGCCTTCACTAGGCTTCATGCAAAAGGAGCACTTTAGCCTCTTGGCCCTACTCCGCACTCGCTCCGATAAAAGATCCAAGAAAAGAATCCTAATACCTACCGCAAGTACCATCAAGGAAAGGG
Source organism: Beta corolliflora (assembly GCA_947648045.1). Lineage (NCBI taxonomy): Eukaryota > Viridiplantae > Streptophyta > Magnoliopsida > Caryophyllales > Amaranthaceae > Beta > Beta corolliflora. Next base: position 74,576 of record CANSZD010003666.1, on the reverse strand, counting down.
GCATATGACATCACAATGTTGGACTTTGAAGCATGCTCTACAGATATGGTTGAAGACGGTACATTGCCAATTCCGCCCGCAAAGAAAATTCTCGCAATAGCGGCAACCCTTTAGGCAAGGCCTAAATAATGTCGGGGCATGGTAAATTTAACGCTAGTTTTCTATGTTGAGTCGGAGAGTCCCTCCCCCTAACTCCTTCATTTCCTTTCCCGTCGAGTCTATGTCATTTAGGATTTTTATTTTAAATAAAGTCTTGTTCTATTCATTTCTAATTAATAAAATAATTGCATTTTCATTTTCACTTTCATTGGCCTTCCATCATTTTATTTATGCCTCTAATTCAATGATGAAAGTTAAATCACCTAATGAACTTGTAACACCCCGTAATTTTTATCCTTTATTTTTGGCGTTTGTTTACATTAAAATGATATTTTTTCGTAAAAATAAATAATTTATTATTTAAATTATTTTGGAACATGTTGTGAAAATGTGTATATAATTTTATATGTTGTGTATATTTATATATATTTATTTTAAGTTGTTAGCTATTTATTTTAAAAGTTATATTAGTTTCGTTATTTATTTAGGCGTTTAGGATGCGGTGTTATCGCGTAGCGTTTTTGTAACGTTGATGGACCGACTTGGATGATGAAATGTTGCATCACATGTGGCGTGTCATGCTGGCCGAAAATCAGCAATTATGGAGTGGAGGATGAAGAGTTTTGGTGCTTATTAAGCTAACCTTTGGATCTCTTGTAACCCCCCATTTAATCCTTCATTAACACTCTCCTAAACCCTTCATTTTTCCTTGCCAATTAATTATAATTTTTAATCAGAGAAATTCAGCATCATTCTCATTTAACCCACGGCAATTTCAAGAAAAGAAAGAGGGGAAAGGAAGAGAAAAGTTCAAACCGGTTTTTCCTGTCACACATTCACGAAAATGTCCATCGCCGGAGATCTAACCGTTGGATCGTCTTGAAATTTGGACAGCATATTTTGAACATAGTTTTCGTCACTTTGACCGCATGGATTTTGGAATCCGAGCTTTCAATCACTGGAAATCATGGTCGGAACAGAACAGCACGAAATGAGATTTTTCAACATTTAAGAAGAAAACGCCTAGTGACTTGTTGCTACAATTATCGTTCGTGGAGGACTTGGATTACACATGTTTTTCGTATCTCTTTAGACTCGCTCTCCTCCCATTGTTCCAGGTAACTAGTAGTTATCTTAGAACGCTAGAGATTAGAGTATATTTCGGTATTAGATTATTACGTTAGGAATTGTTTTAGTTACTTTTTATATGAAATTATTGATGAAAATTTACTTGAGTGTTTATCATATGTGCTGTGAGTATGTTATGTGCAGAAAATAATTTTTTATTGAGGTTTTCTTGTTTTATTAATTTAATTGGTAATTTGTGTGTTCATGGCTTAATTATAAAATAATTAGTGAATGAATTTTATAATTGCTGAAAATATTTTTTACTGAAGCATGTTATGTGTGTAATGTGTTTTTCATGTCTTAGAATAATTTTTGTTTAATGTTTATGAGTTTATTTAATTAAATTCTCTATTTTTGCATTTTCGTGTTTGTTAGTATTTAAATCGTGAATATTATATTTTCAGGCCGAAAATTTCTTTGTATAATATGTATTACCGTGCCGTTTATTTCTATTTTTAATTATTTTATTGGCTTTATTGACTATTCTGTAAATTAATATTTAAAATTACTTTTTGAGTCCGAAATTAGAAAATAATATATGTACTATGTCAGTAGAGTCACATTTGTCATATGATAATTTTGGTGGTATTTTACTGATCGTTCTTATTAGTTTAATAATTTTTATTGTGTTCTTGTTAAGAGTTTGAGGATATTCTTTTAAATTATTTAAGGGTTTAATAATCATAAATAAATTGAGACCTTTTATGATCTTGGAAGGTGATGATTTGTAGGTTACTGTGGTTATAATTGAGTATCATTATATTTACGTTTAGTCTTTGTAAAAATGATTAGTCGTGTACGTTTTGCTGAATTAATTAGCTTTGGAGTTAATTGATGGTGACGTCAGACGCACGCTGATGCGTCAGACGCAGGTTGGTCAGTGCGCCAGACGCACAGGGTGGCGCTGAGCGCAGGCTCACGCGCCGAGCGCACAGTCTTGTGTTGTGTAATTTTTCGTATGATCTTGTACGTATGTTCTACATGTAGTTGGTGATCTTATAGATGTGATGCATTTCTGGTTGATATTGTTAGTGCTGTAAACTCTTTTTATCATCATTGTTTGTGCTTAGTGATGTTCAAAGTATTTATTGTAAATTTGTAAGTTTACTTTTTTGAGGAATTTTAAAGAGATATTTAGTGATGAATGGTGGGTATAAGGCCGGGTGGCATCCCTTTTGATGAATATTTTTTAGATGAATGATACTTATATGATATTTATGATTTTATTTTGAGATAAGAACATCCGGTGGGATAGATGTAGTCCCCGGTGAAGAACATGCCAACCACCTGGTTTACGAACTAGGGGTAAACCAGGGTTAATTGTTGTCGTCCGAGAGGTCAGGGAGTTCTGCGTGTTCTACCCTGCATCGGGAGTTTGGCCATTCTTAGACACATGCAGTGGGGAATGTAAGCCCATAGACTGACCTGAAGATTGCTATCTGACAAACCTTAGAAAGCGGATTGCGATCCACTAGCGTTCGGTTTCTGACTCAATAACTTGTTTAACCTATACTTTTATTATTATTTAAATACTCTTGAGATGATTTATTTATTTTACCTTATTTACTTGTTAATTATCTTTCATTTGCGTTACATGTGAGCTATATGGTTGTGGATGCATATTGTTGTTGACTTGACTTTATTCTTTCCTTTCTTACTAATCTATGTCTGGATTAGACTTTGATTTCTTTTGTTCTGGGAGAACTGATAGTTACTCCCCACTAATTGTGGATGTTTATTATATATTTTGCAGGTTATGTTGATGGGAATCTTCTTTGGTTTTGGGCTCGGTTTGAGTTGCGAGAATGGAATGATAGTTGTTTTGGAATACTCTGAATTAGTTATTTATTTATATTATTTATTTAAGTTGGTCTCTTCACATGGTTATTTAAATACCTTTGTATTAGTAGTGACATTCCCAGAAGACAATGTTTCCGCCATCGTCCTATAATACTATTATTATTTCTTTCTTTTCCGCATTGAAATTTTGGGGTGTTACAGTTGGTATCAGAGGAAAAAGCTCCGAAACTCTGAAAAAGAGTTGCTAATGATTCTTTAGAATTATTAGTTAGCCATAGGAGATAAAATTAATTTAGACTTAAGTTTAGTAGTTTCACTATAATGAGAGTGTGATGGGTACGGTAAGTAAAGAGAAGCCTTATGGGAATGTGGTGTGCTTTCATGCTTATGGAGCATATGTTGTATGTATAGTTACTTGTATTATTGGTGGAATTAGTCTACCAAGTTTGCTAATCTTATTTGCAGGGCCTCTTACAGGTAATTTATTTTCTCTTTTATCAGAGTGCGCAGCGAAACCGAAGTAATTTATAGCCATCTCGGTTTAGTTGTGTGTTTAATTTGTTTTGTGTTTTACAATTTAAAAATAATATTTATTTTATTTTAATATAGTCATGTGTGTTGCATTGCATTTATTTTATTTGCTGGTTGCTTGATAGTATATGTTATTATGTGCGACGGTATATATTTTATGTTCCTTTTCAATTAAGTGTTGTTTTTTATGTGAGTACTACGTATCTGTTTTATTATTTACAAAACTTTATAGTTTGAGTTTATATTCCAAATTATATTTTAGATCTTTGACGTTAATAAATTTCATACTTATATTGTGGTATTCAAATTTTATTATTGTTAATATTTTGACATACTCTTTTGAAAAAAACGTTTAATTTCAATTGTTTTACAATGGTTTGGAAAAGAAAGGGGTTGTGAAATTGTCTTTCAAGATATTCTTCAAATTTCTTTTACCGTCTTTTGAACATCTATGTTTATACATATATATATATTTTGCTTTTAATATTTGTATTTTCGTGTTAATCCTTGTTTAGCCTTTAATTATGGTAATAAGTTTTGTGGTCTTTGAAAATAAAAGTACTCTGATGAGTTATTGTGGGTTATAGATTGAAATGTAGATGTAAACTATTTTGTTTTAAAGGTTAGCATTCAACAACTTTTACTTTACTTACTAATTTACTTTTCTTATTAGCATTATTTTTCAAACTCAAATGCGTGAAAGGATCTTGTTTACTATTTGTTGTTTCTTATCCAAATATTTAGTGCTTTCTCATTTCATAGCAAATTTTGGTTGTTTTCTTTACTTCTTATTTAATTATCCGACTTTAACTATTTTGTTTTATATTCTTGAAAAGGAAATTTATATATTCAGTCTAAATTTTAAACTTGTTTGAGTTGATATTAAGTCATAATGGGTGATTCCTTTGACTTGTAAGTCAATTTGATAAGTCTAAATTTTAAACTTGTTTGAGTTGATATTAAGTCATAACGGGTGATTCCTTTGACTTGTATGTCAATTTGATAAGTTGACACATTTTGACTATTTTGATTTAACTCCCTTTTTGAGTGCATATTAAGTTTATATTGGGTGATTCCGGTAAACTTTAATGTTGATTTGATAAGAAGGCTTTCAAATATTGTTTTGTTGATACTAGGTTGCAATGGGTGGTTCCATGCACATTTGTGTCGACTTGGCAAATTTTATAATCGTTGTTTATAATTTATTACTTTATCGCCAATTTATTATTAGTGTTTCGTCGTTGTGAAATTTATTTTAATGTTATCAATTTCTTTTGCGAACTTGAAATTTCATGTATATGTTTAAGAGGCGTACGCTCTTATAACATATGTCATTACTTGAGTTCGTAAGTACTATTTTAATAAAGCAGCTAGCTACTCTTTATTAGAGTGTTCTTATCTCTTTAAGTGGAGTATAAGCCTGTGTGGTTATCTCTATTTAAATTGGTTTGGCTATCAATTTACGAACTTTTGCTTCTTCGTTTCTTTTCTAAAAATATTTATGTATGATCGGATTTATTCTTTTTATAATTTTACGTAAATATTTATTCCTGCTTCTTTTGCAAAATTACCTATAGTTTCTTGTGCAAATGTTTTTACCTTAAACTTTCTTCTTGTCTTTGGTTCTTTCCCATTTTATAACAGATGATTGTTACCATGCTTCTTTAATCTTTACTATACAACTCTTTTTGGTCTTCCAAAATAAAATGATTACCAATAGTTCCTGATCATACTGCGTGGTTCCATGATTGCTCCGCCTGAAGGTCGTTGCGCTCTTCGACCTAAGCCACATATGTATAATTCCTAAGGATCCTTGAATAATTCAATTATATTTATTGCTTAGAAGTTACTAACAATTTCTTGTCATGACGTAGATATTTAATTGATAATCGTGATTATTGTATATTCTAATCCCTTCTATTATTCTTTTTGTATATAATATTCTTATTGTTCTACTTGTCCTGCATGGTATTTATCACCCACATGTTATTATTGCTAAACAAGACCTAAAGAATTGTTCTAACTAATTCAGATAATTTGGACAACATGCTAGGTACCTTGTAATATTGATTGCATAATAACTTGTCACTAAAAATAGTGTTTTTATGTGTTTCCTGAACCAACCTAGACTAAATATTTTTAGGGTGTATAAAATATTATATGATTATTCTTTGGCATAAAATTTGTTGTGAATCGATAATTAGTAGAGGCCAGCAATGGGAGAACTTGGTTGATTATGACCATATTCGTACCCTCGCCCCGAACTCAATCATTGGTTTATTTTGACCATCCATGGAGTCTAGACGGAAAATCTACATTGGATAAGTCCCACAATTTGTCTCTACGGTTTCCCATATCCAATTAGGTTTATGATTCTTCCTTGAAAGAATTGTTGGCGACTTCAAAACAATTTTCTATAAAACCTTTACAATGGGGTAGTCAAATTAAATACGCGCTCACACCGCGTATGCGAGATAAAAACATGCCTACAATTTGGCGACTTTACTGGGGAGGATTTTTTTAAATTAAATTTTTAAATGAGTGGGTGAAACTTGAAAAATACGATTCATTCTCATTTTATGCCTTTGAATAATATATTGTTTTGCATATGCATGGCTATTGTTCAGCCACCATAAGGACAATCTACCTTGCCTCATTAGCACATGTCCTATGTGTGAGGTCACCCCCTTGGAGTTTGCGCTTTGTCTTTCCAAAAAGCTTCCTGAGCGATAGTGTTGGATCTTATTATAAGCAAACCTACCCAACCATGGCATTGTTCTCTTGTTCCTGACTTGACACTGGAGTGCGTCTTACACGTGGCCACCTTTTTAAGCAAAGGTACGAAGCGTGGGATCAATCTCTTAGTCGTGGACCAGTTTCAGCCTTAACCTAAACCTGACCATACGATTCGTTGCGTCTAAAATCGCGTCTAAATAACAAACAAAAAATCGTCAATTAACCAAAACGTCGCCTAAATCCCCGAAAAACATGTCAGGGGAGTAGTGCGCCAAGCGCATTAAATTGCGCCTGGCGCACCACTCCCGCGCCAGACGCAGGGTCGTGCACTGCGCGCAGTAATGCTGCACGGCACGCAGTCTGTGCATCAAATGGTTTTCTTTTATTTAGTCGTCGTGGTGGTCGATTCTATGTACGGTCCTATGTTCGGTCTGTCTACATTCGCGTCAAAGCAAGTCATTCTAGGGGTCTCACCTAATTAAAAAAAAAGGGGTCAGTCTTTTAATGCAAGGTCGAGTCTGTCCTAAAAAAAGTGCATCTAGAAAAAATGGTCATGTTAGAGTTAGAATCATCATGCATGTCTACCTTCTCCCTTGTTGTTTAACAAATCTTCCCTATCAATCTTAACTTACCTTACCATATTCAACAATTTCAAAAACTTGCATTTTTCAAAATCAATCCTACACCCTTTCCTATTCCACTTTTTTCGAAAACATTTACTAATCATCATCATACCACCAATTCAATAAAAAAATATTTTTCAAAATTAATCCATCATATTTTCCTAACAAAAGATAAAAACAAGGGGTCCCTTTCAAAAATGAATTTCGAAAATTCTAAGCCCATTCCACCTACCTTCAATCTAATCCAATCAACCAAACTCAATTCACTTACATTCATTCTAGGCCCATATGCATTAGAGTCATTTTTGCATTCATATTAGGTCCATCTAAAAATGAGTACATGCATTCATATAAGGCCCACAAGCATTAGAGTCCATCTTAGGCCCATATAAGTCTAGTTCATGTCAAAATCTAGGCCCATTTGCATCTTTATGTGAACCCTAGTCCATATCGAGACCAGTCCAAGGCTAATCCAAGTCCATTCCAATCTAAGTCCAATCCTAGTACATTTCCAACGTCAAGCCCATGTGCATTTCTAGGTCTAATTTCAAATCAATATAGGACTAAGTCCAAAATTCGGTTTACATAAGCCCCAGCTCATTTCCTAAATCTAATCCAATCTATTTCTAAACCCATATAGGACGAAGTCCAAACCATTGAGTCTAGGGAAGCTAGCATCTCTTAATACCGTAATGGCACCCTTTAGACCTAGCGAAGCTAGTTACCCTTAAGACCATAAAGGACACCCCCTGAGTTAAGCGAAGCTACTCACCCTCTAAGACAATAACGGCACCCATTGACTTATCGAAGCTAGTCATCCTTAAGACCATAACGGCACCCTTTGACCTAGCAAAGCTACCCTTTGACCTAGCGATTTTAGTCATCCTTAAGACCATAACGGCACCATTTGACCTAGCGAAGCTAGTCATCCTTAAGACCATAACAGCACCCTTTGACCTAGCGAAGCTAGTCATCCTTAAGACCATAACGGCACGCTTTGACCTAGCGAAGCTAGTCATCCTTAATACCATAATGGCACCCTTTAGACCTAGCGAAGCTAGTCAACCCTAAGACCATAAAGGCACCCTCCAAGTTTAGCGAAGCTACTCCTACATTACATCTATATCATCCCAATTAAGTCCATAATGGTCCAAAACCTTTAAATCTGACGAAGCTAGTCCATTTTAGAAAAAATCAGCAAGTTTGGCGAAGCCAATCCCCCTAGGTCTAGCGAAGCTAGCATAGGAAATCTTTTTGTGTCTAGTCTGCCTAAGTTCAAAGTCTAGTCTAGTCTAGTCTGCTTGCATAGTCCAGTCCAGTCCACATCTGCATATGCATATAGTTAGGCCCATGTCGCCATCATAACCATAATCATACCCATTTCAAATCATTTCCCATTCCCATTTCCATTTTCATTCTCATTTCTCATCTCCATTTCCATTTCTCCATCCATCATTTCCATTTCTCATTTGGAAAACATCATTTTTTAGAATTCACGAGGTTCATTCGATTTCTGTTCAGGACAGGTCGTGAGATTATAACTTAGAAACGCCTGACAGAGCGGATACAAGGTCAACCTACTCCCAGACACGTCAAACGAGTTCTCACCTTTTTAGACGCGTCTTCCGAAACTTCTGAATCATCTGAATCATCATCCGAGATGGGAGACACTTCTGAGCAACTCAAAGCAATCATGGCTCAGCTGCAACTGATAAACTCTCGTCTTGAGGGACTAGATAAAGAGATCATAGCACTGTGAGAAAAATATGATAACTGAGGAAGAAGAGCATGATGACACTCCACCACCACCACCACCTCCACCTCCTATCAAGACCGAGACATAATTGAGGTTTGAAAAACTCGAGCAATTGATCCAGTCAATTCCTGCACTCGAGAGTCAGGCTCATGGCCATGACATCATTGATCCTAAACTGAAGGAAAAACTCCTTAAAAAGGTAGCATTGGGTGACCTCCCAAAATTCAAGGGGGTCGAAGACCCAGATGATCATTTGAGAGCTTTCTCCATATCTCTAGGTCTCAAGGGCATGAGCAAGGACCTATTTGCTTATGTCTTTCCCTTGACCTTGGATGCACATCCATCCAAGTGGTTCAGGTCACTGAATAAGACCAAGCTGAATGACTCGGACTATATCAGAGAAGAGTTCCACAAACAATACATATACAATACTTAGCTTCTCATTGGCCTTCGTGAGTTGGAGTTAACTAAACAGAACTCCAAGGAAGATTTCGTCCCCTTCCTTAACAGATTGAGGGAAAAAGCTGCACAAATGACTAACAGGCCATCTCAAGAGGATCAAGTCCGACTAGTGATCCATAACGTGCAGCCTAAGTATAGGGATCATATTGAATTCCAACCCATAGAGTCTTTCACGAAGCTCTATAAGGTAGGCATGCTGATTGAAGAAGAGGTACAAGCCAACAACAACAAGGGTTCTAACAATAACAACTCTTTCAAGAAGAGTAATAACAACCCTTCTAGCTTTAAAAGTAAAGACATCAATGCCCCAAATACTGAAAAGAGAGGTTATCAAGGGCCTCAAAGAATGTTCACTCCATTGGGCATGACTCTAGAAGAAGCCTTCACTAGGCTTCATGCAAAAGGAGCACTTTAGCCTCTTGGCCCTACTCCAGACTCTGCTCCTGATAAAAGATCCAGTAAATGGAATCTAATACCTACTGCAAGTACCATCAAGGAAAGGGGCATATGACATCACAATGTTGGACTTTGAAGCATGCTCTACAGGATATGGTTGAAGACGGTACATTGCCAATTCCGCCTGCAGCAAAATTCAGCAATAGCGGCAACCCCTTAGGCAGTGCCTAAATAATGTCGGGGCATGGTAAATTTAACGCTAGTTTTCTATGTTTAGTCGGAGAGTCCCTTCCCTAACTCCTTCATTTCCTTTCCTGTCGAGTCTATGTCATTTAGGATTTTTATTTTAAATAAAGTCTTCTTCTATTCATTTCTAATTAATAAAATAATTGCATTTTCATTTTCACTTTCATTGGCCTTCCATCATTTTATTTATGCCTCTAATTCAATGATGAAAGTTAAATCACCTAATGAACTTGTAACACCCCGTAATTTTTATCCTTTATTTTTGGTGTTTGTTTACATTAAAATGATATTTTTTCGTAAAAATAAATAATTTATTATTTAAATTATTTTGGAACATGTTGTGAAAATGTGTATATATTTTTATATGTTGTGTATATTTATATATATTTATTTTAAGTTGTTAGCTATTTATTTTAAAAGTTATATTAGTTTCGTTATTTATTTAGGCGTTTAGGATGCGGTGTTATCGCGTAGCGTTTTTGTAACGTTGATGGACCGACTTGGATGATGAAATGTTGCATCACATGTGGCGTGTCATGCTGGCCGAAAATCAGCAATTATGGAGTGGAGGATGAAGAGTTTTGGTGCTTATTAAGCTAACCTTTGGATCTCTTGTAACCCCCCATTTAATCCTTCATTAACACTCTCCTAAACCCTTCATTTTTCCTTGCCAATTAATTATAATTTTTAATCAGAGAAATTCAGCATCATTCTCATTTAACCCACGGCATTTTCAAGAAAAGAAAGAGAGGAAAGGAAGAGAAAAGTTCAAACCGGTTTTTCCTGTCACACATTCACGAAAATGTCCATCGCCGGAGATCTAACCGTTGGATCATCTTGAAATTTGGACAGCATATTTTGAACATAGTTTTCGTCACTTTGACTGCATGGATTTTGAATCCAAGCTTTCAATCGCTAGGAATCATGGTCGGAACAGAACAGCACGAAATGATATTTTTCAACGTTTAAGAAGAAAACGCCTAGTGACTTGTTGCTACAATTATCGTTCGTGGAGGACTTGGATTACATATATTTGTCGTATCTCTTTAGACTCGCTCTCCTCCCAACGTTCCAGGTAACTAGTAGTTATCTTAGAACGCTAGAGATTAGAGTATATTTCGGTATTAGATTATTACGTTAGGAATTGTTTTAGTTACTTTTTATATGAAATTATTGATGAAAATTTACTTGAGTGTTTATCATATGTGTTGTGAGTATGTTATGTGCAGAAAATAATTTTTTATTGAGGTTTTACTATTTTATTAATTTAATTGGTAATTTGTGTGTTCATGGCTTAATTATAAAATAATTAGTGAATGAATTTTATAATTGCTGAAAATATTTTTTATTGAAGCATGTTATGTGTGTAATATGTTTTTCATGTCTAAGAATAATTTTTGTTTAATGTTTATGAGTTTATTTAATTAAATTATCTATTTTTGCATTTTCGTGTTTGTTATTATTTAAATCGTGAATATTATATTTTGAGGCCGAAAATTTCTTTGCATAATATGTATTACCGTGCCGTTTATTTCTATTTTTAATTATTTTATTGGCTTTATTGACTATTCTGTAAATTAATATTGAAAACTACTTTTTGAGTCCGAAATTAGAAAATAATATATGTACTATGTCAGTAGAGTCACATTTGTCATATGATAATTTTGGTGGTATTTTACAGATCGTTTTTATTAGTTTAATAATTTTTATTGTGTTCTTGTTAAGAGTTTGAGGATATTCTTTTAAATTATTTAAGGGTTTAATAATCATAAATAAATTGAGAACTTTTATGATCTTGGAAGGTGATGATTTGTAGGTTACTGTGGTTATAATTGAGTATCATTATATTTACGTTTAGTCTTTGTAAAAATGATTAGTCGTGTACGTTTTGTTGAATTAATTAGCTTTGGAGTTAATTGATGGTGACGTCAGACGCACGCTGATGCGTCAGACGCAGGTTGGTCAGTGCGCCAGACGCACAGGGTGGCGCTGAGCGCAGGCTCACGTGCCGAGCGCACAGTCTTGTGTTGTGTAATTTTTGGTATGATCTTGTACGTATGTTCTACATGTAGTTGGTGATCTTATATGATGTGATGCATTTACGGTTGATACCTGTTAGTCTTTGTAAACTCTTTTTATTATCATTGTTTGTGCTTAGTGATGTTCAAAGTATTTGTTGTAAATTTGTAAGTTTTCTTTTTTGAGGAATTTTAAAGAGATATTTAGTGATGAATGGTGGGTATAAGGCCGGGTGGCATCCCTTTTGATGAATATTTTTTAGATGAATGATACTTATATGATATTTATGATTTTATTTTGAGATAAGAACATCCGGTGGGATAGATGTAGTCCCCGGTGAAGAACATGCCAACTGCCTGGTTTACGAACTAGGGGTAAACCTGGGTTAATTGTTGTCGTCCGAGAGGTCAGGGAGTTCTGCGTGTTCTACCCAGCATCGGGAGTTTGGCCATTCTTAGACACATGCAGTGGGGAACGTAAGCCCATAGACTGACCTGGAGATTGCTATCTGACAAACCTTAGGAAGCGGATTGCGATCCACTTGCGTTCGGTTTCTGACTCAATAACTTGTTTAACCTATACTTTTATTATTATTTAAATACTCTTGAGATGATTTATTTATTTTACCTTATTTACTTGTTATTTATCTTTCATTTGCGTTACTTGTGAGCTATATGGTTGTGGATGTGATACGCTCAAGTTATACGATGTTTTTGCGTTATTTTGGGTGCACTTTGCTAAGGGTTTGATTGTAATTGTTAACATTCGTGTTTTATTTAGCCCTTAGCGGAAGTTCGGAGCTTTGCGAGATAATTTGTGTTAACGTCATGTATTCCGAGCTTTCAAGATGAAATGGATTTGAATGATGTTTGATTGAAGTTGTCTTTGGACAGCTTGGGAGATTTGGCATCGGAGCATAATGGGCAATCATCGGAAGCTCTAAGCACCAAGCATGCGCGTAACTTCGACCACCTACATAGCTCACGTCAACCCGGGCGAGCCAGCGTCATCACCAACCAAGCACGGCGACTACACACGCACGGCCCGAGCTCATCGAGCACCAAATTCATGTGCGGCGACCAATGCTCGACTCGCGCGCCCTCACCGCACGACTCGCGCATATCTAGTTGAAGCACCTGCCGGGACAGTGTCGAAGGCCCGAGCCGCGCGCTAGGCATGCCCGGCTCGCGCGCAAGACATGCGCGACTCGCGCACTTCGAACGAAGTTTTGGGCAGCGGCTGAGGCCGGGTCGCGCGCCATAGATGCCCGACTCGCGCACTTCGACGCGGATGCGATTCTTCGGCAATTTTCAGCTTTCCTTAGGTTTTATTAATGAAAAAAACATTTTGTTTTTGGGGGGAGAGCTTGTAATTTCTGAACTAAATTAGAGAGGAGAGGAAGAGAAGTGGGGAGAGGAGAGCTGAAATGTAGACCTTGGAGTGGCAAGCTTGAGGGGAGAGCTCCTCTCCTCATCCTTCCTTCTTCATGATTCTCTTTTCATCTTTCCTTCTTCGTTCCTCTTTGTTCTTCATTTCTTAGTTCTTTGTTTTTCATTTCTTAGTTTAGTTTTTAGGGATTTCAAATATGGGTTTGGTTTTTGCTATCGGATTGTAGCTTGAACTGTTCTTGGATCAATTAACATGAAGCTTCAACCGTTATTGTGAGATCTTTCCTCTCTTTCTCTTTTCCTTGATTATGGTTTAATTTCTATGCTTGTGATTTATGATTGTTGCATAATTATGCTAGGAACGTTACTAGTTTGATTGTGTAGTTAATCTAATGCTAGATTTAAGAATAGAATCGGATTGTTTTATTCTTTTATCAATTGGTAGCAAACTAGGGAGTAATTTAGATGCTTGATCATCTTGGTTATTTCTTAGGGAAATTGAATCAAGCTGTTGAATGTTTATCGCGTGTATGACATTAGCGGAGTCTATTGGTTCTCTGTGTTTATTCTTTGCTATTGGATTGAACTTAGGCCAGTCGGACTAGGTTATCCTTTAGTTAGGGTTTTATAGTCACGGCGATCGTGCTATTCAACTAAGATTAAGGAGAACACGAGATTAATTCTCGACAATAGATAATTATGGAAATAATTAGAGTGGAGGTTCAAGGATCGATAATGAGTTGAAGTGGATGTTAATCAGATTCAAGATCTTCCTATAATTGATTTCTCATTTTGTTTATATGCTAGTTAGTTTTAGTTTGTTAGTAAATCAACTTGAAACCCCCTTTGTTAATATTATTAGGTTTCTCGGCCCTTAGCTTAATCTAGGTTTCGAATCACGCCGAATACAAACTCGTCCACTGTTTCCCTGTGGATACGACCCCTACTTCCACTATACTACCTTAGTGTAGAAGAGAGTAGGAGAAATTTTATCTTTGGACCGGGCGCGGTGCACGACGACACACCCGCGTCATGACCATTAATATCAATATTTGGCAGGACGCGGGTGTGTCGTCGTGCACCGCGCCCGGTCCAAAGATAAAATTTCTCCTACTCTCTTCTACACTAAGGTAGTATAGTGGAAGTAGGGGTCGTATCCACAGGGAAACAGGACGAGTTTGTATTCGGCGTGATTCGAAACCTAGATTAAGCTAAGGGCCGAGAAACCTAATAATATTAACAAAGGGGGTTTCAAGTTGATTTACTAACAAACTAAAACTAACTAGCATATAAACAAAATGAGAAATCAATTATAGGAAGATCTTGAATCTGATTAACATCCACTTCAACTCATTATCGATCCTTGAACCTCCACTCTAATTATTTCCATAATTATCTATTGTCGAGAATTAATCTCGTGTTCTCCTTAATCTTAGTTGAATAGCACGATCAGCGTGACTATAAAACCCTAACTAAAGGATAACCTAGTCCGATCCGCGTCTAAGTTCAATCCAATAGCAAGAATAAACACAGAACCAATAGACCTGCTAATGTCATACACGCGATAAACATTCAACAGCTTGATTCAATTTCCCTAAGAAATAACCAAGATGATCGAATCTAAATTACTCCCTAGTTTGCTACCAATTGATAAAAGAATAAAACAATCCGATTCTATTCTTAAATCTAGCATTAGATTAACTACACAATCAAACTAGTAACGTTCCTAGCATAATTATGCAACAATCATAAATCACAAGCATAGAAATTAAACCATAATCAAGGAAAAGAGAAAGAGAGGAAAGATCTCACAATAACGGTTGAAGCTTCATGTTAATTGATCCAAGAACAGCTTCAAGCTACAATCCGATAGCAAAACCAAACCCATATTTGAAATCCCTAAAAACTAAACTAAGAAATGAAAAACAAAGAACTAAGAAATGAAGAACAAAGAGGAACGAAGAAGGAAAGATGAAAAGAGAATCATGAAGAAGGAAGGATGAGGAGAGGAGCTCTCCACCAGCTGCCACTCCAAGGTCTACATTTCACCTCTCCTCTCCCCACTTCTCTTCCTCTCCCTCTCTAATTTAGTTCGAAATTACAAGCTCTCCCCCCAAAACAAAATGTTTTTTTTCATTAATAAAACCTAAGGAAAGCTGAAAATTGCCGAAGAATCGCATCCGCGTCGAAGTGCGCGAGTCGGGCATCTATGGCGCGCGACCCGGGCCTTGGCTGCTGCCCAAAACCCGGCTTCGCTCGAAGTGCGCGAGTCGCGCATGTCTTGCGCGCGAGTCGGGCATGCCTAGCGCGCGGCTCGGCCTTCGACACTGTCCAGGCAGGGTGCTTCAGCTAGATATGCGCGAGTCGTGCGTGAGGGCGCGCGAGTCGAGCATTGGTCGCCGCACATGAATTTGGTGCTCGATGAGCTCGGGCCGTGCGTGTGTAGCGCTGTGCTTGGTTGGTGATGACGCTCGGCTCGCCGGGTTGACGTGAGCTATGTAGGTGGTCGAGTTACGCGCATGCTTGGTGCTTAGAGCTTCCGATTGCCCATTATGCTCCGATGCCAAATCTCCCAAGCTCTCCAAAGACAACTTCAATCAAACATCATTCAAATCCATTTCATCTTGAAAGCTCGGAATACATGACGTTAACACAAATTATCTCGTAAAGCTCCGAACTTCCGCTAAGGGCTAAATAAAACACGAATGTTAACAATTACAATCAAACCCTTAGCAAAGTGCACCCAAAATAACGCAAAAACATCGTATAACTCTGAGCGTATCAAATACCCCCACACTTGAACTTTACTCGACCTCGAGTAAACTCAAAAATGAGAAATACCAATTAAATCATCGCTCAAGCTATCGAAACCAACCTACACTCCCCATCAACTACATCATCATCATCACATCTTAATAAAATACGCTCAAAACTTAAACGTAAGGGATGATGATTCCCCCACACTTAGATTCAAGCTCACCCGAAATATACAAAGACGTGACAACAATAATAACCAAGCAACGCCAACAAGTTTAACCAACAACACCAACAAGAATCAAAATGCCAGCTCACGACACACTAAAGTATCAGCTCTCCCAAACCTCAAAAGATAAACTAAAACTACTACTACAACAACTAATTTAAAATAGCAAGCCATGGAATGAAGACAAAAAGGGAAAAATTCCATGCTTACTCCCAAAAACAAACAATCAACCAAAAGAATGTGAAAGCCAAAACAAAACTTCACAAAATCAAGGATGAAATAACCAAACCAACCCGAAAACGCTTTCCACCTTATGACACCATCTCCGGCAAATGAGTTTTCAAAGTACAAAATTCTCTCTTAATCTCTCATTTTGCCTAGGAGCCCTTTCGGGTTTTCATCCTAGCTTCACACATTTCTTTTTGGTTGCATCTCACCATCTTACCCGCTCAATATAAGCCACTTTTGTGCATAGGTTGCCCTTTCGGGTTTTCAACCTATCCGGGCCCCCAATTTTGCCCGAGTCGCCCGCCCTTGCGGGTTTTCAACTCAGCGGGATTCATTTCATCATTTTTTTTTTTTTTTTTTTTTTTTTTTTTTTTTCATTTTTTTTTTTCAAATTGAAATAAATACAACATAAATTGAAATAAATACAACATAAATACAACATAGATACATGAGAATGAGAACACCCTCCCCCCTACTTAAACTACACATTGTCCTCAATGTGTCGACAATTAGTAGAAAAAGTAAACTGAAAATGGGGGGAGAAAATCGAAAATCGGGTAAATCGAAGATCGAATGCTCAAGACTCATGACCAAACAATCCGTCAAACTCAAATTTCTTAACAACACCATCTCAAATCTCCGAAATCAACTCACAACCCTCTCCCTCAAATCACTCAAACAAATGGCAAATTCAAACGTTTTAAATTTTTGAGATTGACACCTAGCTCAAGAGATCGAAAAGATACAACAATCTCACTCCTCTAGTGTTACCAACTCCTAGCTATTGAACTCCTCCCAACGGGTTTTCTTTTGTGGACTTGGGCTCAAAGCGGATTAAGATGTGTTGTGGTTCGTTTTAGTGGGTGGGCGGTGGGTGAAATAAAATTTGTTGTGGTGGTGGAAATTTGATGAGAAAATAAAGGAAAAGAAAGAAAATAAAAGGGGTCTCGGGTTGCCTCCCGAGAAGCGCTGTTGTTTAAAGTCGTGAGCTCGACTTAATACCTTAAGCTTAATCAGTGGGATTGTGCTCCATGTGTGACAATGGTGGTTCCATGTCAATCTCCACTTCAAACACCTGCAAAATTGATTGAGAAGGACTCTTGCAATGCATTGTTAGTGCCTAGCTTACTACATCATGGCTGAGCATATAATATCAGATTATATCCCAAAACCTAGCATTAAGTCAACAACAAACATCAACTAGTAGTACTCCTAGCTAATCCAAGTCATGACCATTAATATCAATATTTAAAGCTAGACAATAACCAAGATATAGAGTATGAGTCAATCAACCATTCCCAAGAGAGTTAAAGCAACAAGTTCCATGCTTCTTGTCCAAAATACGAAAGTGAAATACATAGAGCTCAATGGAAGATGAAAACTAGAAACTCAAACAAAAAGGGAATTCTTCATATAAGTGGCCAACCAAAAACAAAGAGCACAAACAATACCATCCAAAAATCACGCAAAACACAAACAAGTAACACCGTTTCCCCGGCAACGGCGCCAAAATTTGGCAGGACGCGGGTGTGTCGTCGTGCACCGCGCCCGGTCCAAAGATAAAATTTCTCCTACTCTCTTCTACACTAAGGTAGTATAGTGGAAGTAGGGGTCGTATCCACAGGGAAACAGGGACGAGTTTGTATTCGGCGTGATTCGAAACCTAGATTAAGCTAAGGGCCGAGAAACCTAATAATATTAACAAAGGGGGTTTCAAGTTGATTTACTAACAAACTAAAACTAACTAGCATATAAACAAAATGAGAAATCAATTATAGGAAGATCTTGAATCTGATTAACATCCACTTCAACTCATTATCGATCCTTGAACCTCCACTCTAATTATTTCCATAATTATCTATTGTCGAGAATTAATCTCGTGTTCTCCTTAATCTTAGTTGAATAGCACGATCAGTGTGACTATAAAACCCTAACTAAAGGATAACCTAGTCCGATCTGCGTCTAAGTTCAATCCAATAGCAGCAATAAACACAGAGAACCAATAGACCTGCTAATGTCATACACGCGATAAACATTCAACAGTTGATTCAATTTCCCTAAGAAATAACCAAGATGATCAGCATCTAAATTACTCCCTAGTTTGCTACCAATTGATAAAAGAATAAAACAATCCGATTCTATTCTTAAATCTAGCATTAGATTAACTACACAATCAAACTAGTAACGTTCCTAGCATAATTATGCAACAATCATAAATCACAAGCATAGAAATTAAACCATAATCAAGGAAAAGAGAAAGAGAGGAAAGATCTCACAATAACGGTTGAAGCTTCATGTTAATTGATCCAAGAACAGTTCAAGCTACAATCCGATAGCAAAAACCAAACCCATATTTGAAATCCCTAAAAACTAAACTAAGAAATGAAAAACAAAGAACTAAGAAATGAAGAACAAAGAGGAACGAAGAAGGAAAGATGAAAAGAGAATCATGAAGAAGGAAGGATGAGGAGAGGAGCTCTCCCCTCAAGCTTGCCACTCCAAGGTCTACATTTCAGCTCTCCTCTCCCCACTTCTCTTCCTCTCCTCTCTAATTTAGTTCAGAAATTACAAGCTCTCCCCCCAAAAACAAAATGTTTTTTTCATTAATAAAACCTAAGGAAAGCTGAAAATTGCCGAAGAATCGCATCCGCGTCGAAGTGCGCGAGTCGGGCATCTATGGCGCGCGACCCGGGCCTTGGCTGCTGCCCAAAACTTCAGCTTCGCTCGAAGTGCGCGAGTCGCGCATGTCTTGCGCGCGAGTCGGGCATGCCTAGCGCGCGGCTCGGGCCTTCGACACTGTCCAGCAGGTGCTTCAGCTAGATATGCGCGAGTCGTGCAGTGAGGGCGCGCGAGTCGAGCATTGGTCGCTGCACATGAATTTGGTGCTCGATGAGCTCGGGCTGTGCGTGTGTAGCTGCTGTGCTTGGTTGGTGATGACGCTGGCTCGCTGGGTTGACGTGAGCTATGTAGGTGGTCGAAGTTACGCGCATGCTTGGTGCTTAGAGCTTCCGATGATTGCCCATTATGCTCCGATGCCAAATCTCCCAAGCTCTCCAAAGACAACTTCAATCAAACATCATTCAAATCCATTTCATCTTGAAAGCTCGGAATACATGACGTTAACACAAATTATCTCGCAAAGCTCCGAACTTCCGCTAAGGGCTAAATAAAACACGAATGTTAACAATTACAATCAAACCCTTAGCAAAGTGCACCCAAAATAACGCAAAAACATCGTATAACTTGAGCGTATCAGGATGCATATTGTTGTTGACTTGACTTTATTCTTTCCTTTCTTACTAATCTATGTCTGGATTAGACTTTGATTTCTTTTGTTCTGGGAGAACTGATAGTTACTCCCCACTAATTGTGGATGTTTATTATATATTTTGCAGGTTATGTTGATGGGAATCTTCTTTGGTTTTGGGCTCGGGTTGAGTTGCGAGAATGGAATGATAGTTGTTTTAGGCCTAGACTTCTAATTAGACTTTTCTCATTTGGAATACTCTGAATTAGTTATTTATTTATATTATTTATTTAAGTTGGTCTCTTCACATGGTTATTTAAATACCTTTGTATTAGTAGTGACATTCCCAGAAGACAATGTTTCCGCCATCGTCCTATAATACTGTTATTATTTCTTTCTTTTCCGCATTGAAATTTTGGGGTGTTACAGTTGGTATCAGAGCAAAACGCTCCGAAACTCTGAAAAAGAGTTGCTAATGATTCTTTAGAATTATTAGTTAGCCATAGGAGATAAAATTAATTTAGACTTAAGTTTAGTAGTTTCACTATAATGAGAGTGTGATGGGTACGGTAAGTAAAGAGAAGCCTTATGGGAATGTGGTGTGCTCTCATGCTTATGGAGCATATGTTGTATGTATAGTTACTTGTATTATTGGTGGAATTAGTCTACCAAGTTTGCTAATCTTATTTGCAGGGCCTCTTACAGGTAATTTATTTTCTCTTTTATCAGAGTGCGCAGCGAAACCGAAGTAATTTATAGCCATCTCGGTTTAGTTGTGTGTTTAATTTGTTTTGTGTTTTACAATTTAAAAATAATATTTATTTTATTTTAATATAGTCATGTGTGTTGCATTGCATTTATTTTATTTGCTGGTTGCTTGATAGTATATGTTATTATGTGCGACGGTATATATTTTATGTTCCTTTTCATTTAAGTGTTGTTTTTTATGTGAGTACTACGTATCTGTTTTTATTATTTACAAAACTTTATAGTTTGAGTTTATATTCCAAATTATATTTTAGATCTTTGACGTTAATAAATTTCATACGTATATTGTGGTATTCAAATTTTATTATTGTTAATATTTTGACATACTCTTTTGAAAAAACGTTTAATTTCAATTGTTTTATAATGGTTTGGAAAAGAAAGGGGTTTTGAAATTGTCTTTCAAGATATTCTTCAAATTTCTTTTACCGTCTTTTGACCATCTATGTTTATACATATATATATATATATATTTTGCTTTTAATATTTGTATTTTCGTGTTAATCCTTGTTTAGCCTTTAATTATGGTAATAAGTTTTGTGGTCTTTGAAAATAAAAGTACTCTGATGAGTTATTGTGGGTTATTGATTGAAATGTAGATGTAAACTATTTTGTTTTAAAGGTTAGCATTCAACAACTTTTACTTTACTTACTAATTTACTTTTCTTATTAGCATTATTTTTCAAACTCAAATGCGTGAAAGGATCTTGTTTACTATTTGTTGTTTCTTATCCAAATATTTAGTGCTTTCTCATTTCATAGCAAATTTTGGTTGTTTTCTTTACTTCTTATTTAATTATCCGACTTTAACTATTTTGTTTTATATTCTTGAAAAGGAAATTTATATATTCAGTCTAAATTTTAAACTTGTTTGAGTTGATATTAAGTCATAATAGGTGATTCCTTTGACTTGTAAGTCAATTTGGTAAGTCTAAATTTTAAACTTGTTTGAGTTGATATTAAGTCATAACGGGTGATTCCTTTGACTTGTATGTCAATTTGATAAGTTGACACATTTTGACTATTTTGATTTAACTCCCTTTTTGAGTGCACATTAAGTTTATATTGGGTGATTCCGGTAAACTTTAATGTTGATTTGATAAGAAGGCTTTCAAATATTGTTTTGTTGATACTAGGTTGCAATGGGTGGTTCCATGCACATTTGTGTCGGCTTGGCAAATTTTATAATCGTTGTTTATAATTTATTACTTTATCGCCAATTTATTATTAGTGTTTCGTCGTTGTGAAATTTATTTTAATGTTATCAATTTCTTTTGCGAACTTGAAATTTCATATATATGTTTAAGAGGCGTACGCTCTTATAACATATGTCATTACTTGAGTTCGTAAGTACTATTTTAATAAAGCAGCTAGCTAATCTTTATTAGAGTGTTCTTATCTCTTTAAGTGGAGTATAAGCCTGTGTGGTTATCTCTATTTAAATTGGTTTGGCTATCAATTTACGAACTTTTGCTTCTTCGTTTCTTTTCTAAAAATATTTATGTATGATCGGATTTATTCTTTTATAATTTTACGTAAATATTTATTCCTGCTTCTTTTGCAAAATTACCTATAGTTTCTTGTGCAAATGTTTTTACCTTAAACTTTCTTCTTGTCTTTGGTTCTTTCCCATTTTATAACAGATGATTGTTACCATGCTTCTTTAATCTTTACTATACAACTCTTTTTGGTCTTCCAAAATAAAATGATTACCAATAGTTCCTGATCATACTGCGTGGTTCCATGATTGCTCCGCTTGAAGGTCGTTGCGCTCTTCGACCTAAGCCATATATGTATAATTCCTAAGGATCCTTGAATAATTCAATTATATTTATTGCTTAGAAGTTACTAACAATTTGTTGTCATGACGTAGATATTTAATTGATAATCGTGATTATTGTATATTCTAATCCCTTCTATTATTCTTTTTTGTATATAATATTCTTATTGTTCTACTTGTCCTGCATGGTATTTATCACCCACATGTTATTATTGCTAAACAAGACCTAAAGAATTGTTCTAACTAATTCAGATAATTTGGACAACATGCTAGGTACCTTGTAATATTGATTGCATAATAACTTGTCACTAAAAATAGTGTTTTTATGTGTTTCCTGAACCAACCTAGACTAAATATTTTTAGGGTGTATAAAATATTATATGATTATTCTTTGGCATAAAATTTGTTGTGAATCGATATTTAGTAGAGGCCAGCAATGGGAGAACTTGGTTGATTATGACCATATTCGTACCCTCACCCCCGAACTCAATCATTGGTTTATTTTGACCATCCATGGAGTCTAGACGGGAAAATCTACATTGGATAAGTCCCACAATTTGTCTCTACGGTTTCCCATATCCAATTAGGTTTATGATTCTTCCTTTAAAGAATTGTTGGCGACTTCAAAACAATTTTCTATAAAACCTTTACAATGGGGTAGTCAAATTAAATACGCGCTCACACCGCGTATGCGAGATAAAAACATGCCTACAATTTGGCGACTTTACTGGGGAGGTTTTATTTAAATTAAATTTTTAAATGAGTGGGTGAAACTTGAAAAATACGATTCATTCTCATTTTATGCCTTTGAATAAAATATTATTTTGCATATGCATGGCTATTGTTCAGCCACCATAAGGACAATCTACCTTGCCTCATTAGCACATGTCCTATGTGTGAGGTCACCCCCTAGGAGTTTGCGCTTTGTCCTTCCAAAAAGCATCCTGAGCGATAGTGTTGGATCTTATTATAAGCAAACCTACCCAACCATGGCATTGTTCTCTTGTTCCTGACTTGACACTAGAGTGCGTCTTACACGTGGCCACCTTTTTAAGCAAAGGTACGAAGCGTGGGATCAATCTCTTAGTCGTTGACCAGTTTCAGCCTTAACCTAAACCCGACCATAGTTGAACATAGAACTGGACTTTAGGTTGGAACTTTTGCATCCATGTTATATGACATATGCCTGTGATTGCAATTTCTGCTTGCTATTATTTTGTTAAAATCGTTGTTATTCGTTGCGTCTAAAATCGCGTCTAAATAACAAACAAAAAATCGTCAATTAACCAAAACGTCGCCTAAATCCCCGAAAAACATGTCGGGAGAGAGTGCGCCAAGCGCGATTAAATTGCGCCCAGGCGCACCACTCCCGCGCCGACGCTAGGTCGTCCACCGCGCGCGAGTAATCTTTGCACGGCACGCGATCCCGTGCATCAAATGGTTTTCTTTGATTTAGTCGTCGTGGTGGTCGATTCTATGTACGGTCCTATGTTCGGTCTGTCTACATTCGCGTCAAAGCAAGTCATTCTAGGGGTCTCACCTAATTAAAAAAAAAGGGGTCAGTCTTTTAATGCAATGTCGAGTCTGTCCTAAAAAAAGTGCATCTAGAAAAAATGGTCATGTTAGAGTTAGAATCATCATGCATGTCTACCTTCTCCCTTGTTGTTTAACAAATCTTCCCTATCAATCTTACCTTACCATATTCAACAATTTCAAAAACTTGCATTTTTCAAAATTAATCCTACACCCTTTCCTATTCCACTTTTTTCGAAAACATTTACTAATCATCATCATACCACCAATTCAATAAAAAAATATTTTTCAAAATTAATCCATCATATTTTCCTAACAAAAGATAAAAACAAGGGGTCCCTTTCAAAAATGAATTTTAAAAATACTAAGCCCATTCCACCTACCTTCAATCTAATCCAATTAATCAAACTCAATTCACTTGCATTCATTCTAGGCCCATATGCATTAGAGTCATTTTTGCATTCATATTAGGTCCATCTAAAAATGAGTACATGCATTCATATAAGGCCCACAAGCATTAGAGTCCATCTTAGGCCCATATAAGTCCAGTTCATGTCAAAATCTAGGCCCATTTGCATCTTTATGTGAACCCTAGTCCATATCGAGACCAGTCCAAGGCTAATCCAAGTCCATTCCAATCTAAGTCTAATCCTAGTCCATTTCCAACGTCAAGCCCATGTGCATTTCTAGGTCTAATTTCAAATCAATATAGGACTAAGTCCAAAATTCGGTTTACATAAGGCCCAGCTCATTTCCAAAATCTAATCCAGTCTATTTCTAAACCCATATAGGACGAAGTCCAAACCATTGAGTCTAGGGAAGCTAGCATCTCTTAATACCATAATGGCACCCTTTAGACCTAGCGAAGCTAGTTACCCTTAAGACCATAAAGGACACCCCCTGAGTTAAGCGAAGCTACTCACCCTTTAAGACAATAACGGCACCCATTGACTTATCGAAGCTAGTCATCCTTAAGACCATAACGGCACCCTTTGACCTAGCGAAGCTTCCCTTTGACCTAGCGATTTTAGTCATCCTTAAGACCATAACGGCACCATTTGACCTAGCGAAGCTAGTCATCCTTAAGACCATAACTGCACCCTTTGACCTAGCGAAGCTAGTCATCCTTAAGACCATAACAAGGCACCTTTGGCCTAGCGAAGCTAGTCATCCTTAAGACCATAATGGCACCCTTTAGACCTAGCGAAGCTAGTCAACCCTAAGACGATAAAGGCACCCTCCAAGTTTAGCGAAGCTATTCCTACATTACATCTATATCATCCCAATTAAGTCCATAATGGTCCAAAACCTTTAAATCTGGCGAAGCTAGTCCATTTTAGAAAAAATCATCAAGTTTGGCGAAGCCAATCCCCCTAGGTCTAGCGAAGCTAGCATAGGAAATCTTTTTGTATCTAGTCTGCCTAAGTTCAAAGTCTAGTCTAGTCTGCTTGCATAGTCCAAAATCCAGTCACATCCGCATATGCATATAGTTAGGCCCATGTCGCCATCATAACCATAATCATACCCATTTCAAATCATTTCCCATTCCCATTTCCATTTTCATCCTCATTTCTCATCTCCATTTCCATTTCTCCATCCATCATTTCCATTTCTCATTTGGAAAACATCATTTTTTAGAATTCACGAGGTTCATTCGATTTCTGTTCAGGACAGGTCGTGAGATTATAACTTAGAAACGCCTGACAGAGCGGATACAAGGTCAACCTACTCCCAGACACGTCAAACGAGTTCTCACCTTTTTAGACGCGTCTTCCGAAACTTCTGAATCATCATCCGAGATGGGAGACACTTCTGAGCAACTCAATGCAATCATGGCTCAGCTTCAACTGATAAACTCTCGTCTTGAGGGACTAGATAAAGAGATCATAGCACTGTGAGAAAAATATGATAACTGAGGAAGAAGAGCATGATGACACTCCACCACCACCACCACCTCCACCTTCTATCAAGACCGAGACATAATTGAGGTTTGAAAAACTCGAGCAATTGATCCAGTCAATTCCTGCACTCGAGAGTCAAGCTCATGGCCATGACATCATTGATCCTAAACTGAAGGAAAAACTCCTTAAAAAGGTAGCATTGGGTGACCTACCAAAATTCAAGGGGGTCGAAGACCCAGATGATCATTTGAGAGCTTTCTCCATATCTCTAGGTCTCAAGGGCATGAGCAAGGACCTGTTTGCTTATGTCTTTCCCTTGACCTTGGATGCACATCCATCCAAGTGGTTCAGGTCACTGAATAAGACCAAGCTGAATGACTCGGACTATATCAGAGAAGAGTTCCACAAACAATACATATACAATACTTAGCTTCCCATTGACCTTCGTGAGTTGGAGTTAACTAAACAGAACTCCAAGGAAGATTTCGTCCCCCTTCCTTAAGATGGAGGGAAAAAGCCGCTCAAATGACTAACAAGCCATCTCAAGAGGATCAAGTCCGACTAGTGATCCATAACGTGCAGCCTAAGTATGGGGATCATATTGAATTCCAACCCATAGAGTCTTTCACGAAGCTCTATAAGGTAGGCATGCTGATTGAAGAAGAGGTACAAGTCAACAACAACAAGGGTTCTAACAATAACAACTCTTTCAAGAAGAGTAATAACAACCCTTCTAGCTTTAAAAGCAAAGACATCAATGCCCTAAATACTAAAAAGAGAGGTTATCAAGGGCCTCAAAGAATGTTCACTCCATTGGGCATGACTCTAGAAGAAGCCTTCACTAGGCTTCATGCAAAAGGAGCACTTTAGCCTCTTGGCCCTACTCCAGACTCTGCTCCTGATAAAAGATCCAATAAATGGAATCCTAATACCTACTGCAAGTACCATCAAGGAAAGGGGCATATGACATCACAACGTTGGACTTTGAAGCATGCTCTACAGGATATGGTTGAAGACGATACATTCGCCAATTCCGCCCGCAAAGAAAATTCAAGAATAGCGGCAACCCCTTAGGCAATGCCTAAATAATGTCGGGGCATGGTAAATTTAACGCTAGTTTTGTATGTTGAGTCGGAGAGTCCCTCCTCTAACTCCTTCATTTCCTTTCCTGTCGAGTCTATGTCATTTAGGTTTTATTTTAAATAAAGTCTTGTTCTATTCATTTCTAATTAATAAAATAATTGCATTTTCATTTTCACTTTCATTGGCCTTCCATCATTTTATTTATGCCTCTAATTCAATGATGAAAGTTAAATCACCTAATGAACTTGTAACACCCCGTAATTTTTATCCTTTATTTTTGGCGTTTGTTTACATTAAAATGATATTTTTTCGTAAAAATAAATAATTTATTATTTAAATTATTTTGGAACATGTTGTGAAAATGTGTATATATTTTTATATGTTGTGTATATTTATATATATTTATTTTAAGTTGTTAGCTATTTATTTTAAATTATATATTAGTTTCGTTATTTATTTAGGCGTTTAGGATGTGGTGTTATCGCGTAGCGTTTTGTAACGTTGATGGACCGACTTGGATGATGAAATGTTGCATCAAATGTGGCGTGTCATGCTGGCTGAAAATCAGCAATTATGGAGTGGAGGATGAAGAGTTTTGGTGCTTATTAAGCTAACCTTTGGATCTCTTGTAACCCCCATTTAATCCTTCATTAACACCGTCCTAAACCCTTCATTTTTCCTTGCCAATTAATTATTATTTTTAATCAGAGAAATTCAGCATCATTCTCATTTAACCCACGCCATTTTCAAGAAAAGAAAGAGAGGAAAGGAAGAGAAAAGTTCAAACCGGTTTTTCCTGTCACACATTCACGAAAATGTCCATCGCCGGAGATCTAACTGTTGGATCGTTTTGAAATTCGGACAGCATATTTAGAACATCGTTTTCGTCACTTTGACCGCATGGATTTTGGAATCCGTGCTTTCAATCGCTGGGAATCATGGTCGGAACAGAACATCACGAAATGAGATTTTTCAACGTTTAAGAAGAAAACGCCTAGTGACTTGTTGCTACAATTATCGTTCGTGGAGGACTTGGATTACACATATTTTTCATATCTCTTTAGACTCGCTCTCCCTCCCAACGTTCCAGGTAACTAGTAGTTATCTTAGAACGCTAGAGATTAGAGTATATTTCGGTATTAGATTATTACGCTAGGAATTGTCTTAGTTACTTTTTATATGAAATTATTGATGAAAATTTACTTGAGTGTTTATCATATGTGTTGTGAGTATGTTATGTGCAGAAAATAATTTTTTATTGAGGTTTTCCTATTTTATTAATTTAATTGGTAATTTGTGTGTTCATGGCTTAATTATACAATAATTAGTGAATGAATTTTATAATTGCTGAAAATATTTTTTATTGAAGCATGTTATGTGTGTAATATGTTTTTCATGTCTTAGAATAATTTTTGTTTACTGTTTATGAGTTTATTTAATTAAATTCTCTATTTTTGCATTTTCGTGTTTGTTAGTATTTAAATCGTGAATATTATATTTTGAGGCCGAAAATTTCTTTGCATAATATGTATTACCGTGCCTTTTCTTTCTATTTTTAATTATTTTATTGGCTTTATTGAGTATTCTGTAAATTAATATTTAAAATTACTTTTTGAGTCCGAAATTAGAAAATAATATATGTACTATGTCAGTAGAGTCACATTTGTCATATGATAATTTTTGTGGTATTTTACTGATCGTTTTTATTAGTTTAATAATTTTTATTGTGTTCATGTTAAGAGTTTGAGGATATTCTTTTAAATTATTTAAGGGTTTAATAATCATAAATAAATTGAGACCTTTTATGATCTTGGAAGTTGATGATTTGTAGGTTACTGTGGTTATAATTGAGTATCATTATATTTACGTTTAGTCTTTGTAAAAATGACTAGTCGTTTACGTTTTGCTTGAATTAATTAGCTTTGGAGTTAATTGACGGTGACGTCGATGCACGCCGATGCGCGACGCAGCCTGGTCGCTGCGCCGCACGCACAGGGTGGCGCTGAGCGCTGGCTCACGCACCGAGCGCACAGTCTTGTGTTGTGTAATTTTTCGTATGATCTTGTACGTATGTTCTACATGTAGTTGGTGATCTTATATGATGTGATGCATTTCTGGTTGATACTGTTAGTGCTGTAAACTCTTTTTATTATCATTGTTTGTGCTTAGTGATGTTCAAAGTATTTGTTGTAAATTTGTAAGTTTACTTTTTTGAGGAATTTTGAAGAGATATCTAGTGATGAATGGTGGGTATAGTAGGCCGTGGGGCATCCCTTTTGATGAATATTTTTGAGATGAATGATATATGATATTTATGATTTTATTTTGAGATAAGAACATCCGGTGGGATAGATGTAGTCCCAGGTGAAGAACATGCCAACCACCTGGTTTGCGAACTAGGGGTAAACCTGGGTTAATTGTTGTCGTGCGAGAGGTCAGGGAGTTCTGCGTGTGTTCTACTCCCGATCGGGAGTTTGGTCATTCTTAGACACAGCAAAGGGGGAATGTAAGCCCATGGGCCGACCCGGGAGATTGCTATCTGACAAACCTTAGGAAGTGGATTGCGATCCACTGGAGTTCGATTTCTGACTCAATAACTTGTTTTACCTATGCTTTTATTATTATTTAAATACTCTTGAGATGATTTGTTTATTTTACCTTATTTGCTTGTTATTTATTTTTCATTTGCGTTACTTGTGAGCTATATGGTTGTGGATGCATATTGTTGTTAACTTGACTTTATTCTTTCCTTTCTTACTAATCTATGTCCGAATAGACTTTGATTTCTTTTGTTCGGGAGAACTGATAGTTACTCCCCACTAATTGTGGATGTTTATTATATATTTTGGCAAAGTTATGTTGATGGGAATCTTCTTTTGGTTTTGGGCTCGGGTTGAGTTGCGAGAATGGAATGGTAGTTGTTTTAGGCCTAGACTTCTAATTAGACTTTTCTCATTTGGAATACTCTGAATTAGTTAGTTATTTATATTATTTATTTAAGTTGGTCTCTTCACATGGTTATTTAAATACCTTTGTATTAGTAGTGACATTCCCACAAGACAATGTTTTCGCCATCGTCCTATAATACTATTATTATTTCTTTCTTTTCCGCATTGAAATTTTGGGGTGTTACAGTTGGTATCAGAGCAAAACGCTCCGAAACTCTGAAAAAGAGTTGCTAATGATTCTTTAGAATTATTAGTTAGCCATAGGAGATAAAATTTATTTAGACTTAAGTTTAGTAGTTTCACTATAATGAGAGTGTGATGGGTAGGGTAAGTAAAGAGAAGCCTTAAGGGAATGTGGTGTGCTCTCATGCTTATGGAGCATATGTTGTATGTATAGTTACTTGTAATATTGGTGGAATTAGTCTACCAAGTTTGCTAATCTTATTTGTCAGGGCCTCTTATATGTAATTTATTTTCTCTTTTATCGTAGTCCAGCGAAAGCGAAGTAATTTATAGCCTTCTCGGTTTAGTTGTGTGTTTAATTTGTTTTGTGTTTTGCAATTTAAAAATAAAATTTATTTTATTTTAATATAGTCATGTGTGTTGCATTGCATTTATTTTATTTGCTGGTTGCTTGATAGTATATGTTATTATGTGCGACGGTATATATTTTATGTTGCTTTTCAATTAAGTGTTGTTTTTTATGTGAGTACTACGTATCTGTTTTATTATTTACAAAACTTTATAGTTTGAGATTATATTCGAAATTATATTTTAGATCTTTGATGTTAATAAATTTCATACTTATATTGTGGTATTCAAATTTTGTTATTGTTAATATTTTGACATACTCTTTTGAAAAAACGTTTAATTTCAATTGTTTTATAATGGTTTGGAAAAGAAAGGGGTTTTGAAATTGTCTTTCAAGATATTCTTCAAATTTCTTTTACCGTCTTTTGACCATCTATGTTTATACATATATATATATTGCTTTTAATATTTGTATT
Source organism: Beta corolliflora (assembly GCA_947648045.1). Lineage (NCBI taxonomy): Eukaryota > Viridiplantae > Streptophyta > Magnoliopsida > Caryophyllales > Amaranthaceae > Beta > Beta corolliflora. The sequence continues at coordinate 43,917 of CANSZD010003666.1, read as the reverse complement.
TTCGTGTTAATCCTTGTTTAGCCTTTAATTATGGTAATAAGTTTTGTGGTCTTTGAAAATAAAAGTTCTCTGATGAGTTATTGTGGGTTATAGATTGAAATGTAGATCTAAACTATTTTGTTTTAAAGGTTAGCATTCAACAAATTTTACTTTACTTAAAAATTTACTTTTCTTATTAGCATTATTTTTCAAACTCAAATGCGTGAAAGGATCTCGTTTACTATTTGTTGTTTCTTATCCAAATATTTAGTGCTTTCTCATTTCATAGCAAATTTTGATTGTTTTCTTTACTTCTTATTTAATTATCCGACTTTAACTATTTTGTTTTATATTCTTTGAAAAGGAAATTTATATACTTAGTCTAAATTTTAAACTTGTTTGAGTTGATATTATGTCATAATGGGTGATTCCTTTGACTTGTAAGTCAATTTGATAAGTCTAAATTTTAAACTTGTTTGAGTTGATATTAAGTCATAACGGGTGATTCATTTGACTTGTATGTCAATTTGATAAGTTGACACATTTTGACTATTTTGATTTAACTCCCTTTTGGAGTTCACATTAAGTTTATATTGGGTGATTCCGGTAAACTTTAATGTTGATTTGATAAGAAGGCTTTCAAATATTGTTTTGTTGATACTAGATTGCAATGGGTGGTTCCATGCACATTTGTGTCGACTTGGCAAATTTTATAATCGTTGTTGATAATTTATTATTTTATCGCCTATTTATTATTAGTGTTTCGTCGTTGTGAAATTTATTTTAAAGTTATCAATTTCTTTTGCGAACTTGAAATTCCATATATATGTTTAGGAGGCGTACGCTCTTATAACATATGTCATTACTTGAGTTCGTAAGTACTATTTTAATAAAGCAGCTAGCTACTCTTTATTAGAGTGTTCTTATCTCTTTAAGTGGAGTATAAGCATGTGTGGTTATCTCTATTTAAATTGGTTTGGCTATCAATTTACGAACTTTTGCTTCTTCGTTTCTTTTCTAAAAATATTTATGTATGATCGGATTTATTCTTTTATAATTTTACGTAAATATTTAATCCTGCTTCTTTTGCAAAATTACCTATAGTTTCTTGTGCAAACGTTTTTACCTTAAACTTTCTTCTTGTCTTTGGTTCTTTCCCATTTTATAACGGATGATTGTTACCATGCTTCTTTAATATTTACTATACAACTCTTTTTGGTCTTCCAAAATAAAATGTATATTAATTGAGTTATCAAATTTTATACCCGCGAAGTTGTTTAGTTCTTTACTAAAATCCATCAAAATCTGTTTTTTTTAATGTTCTTTAATTATCTAGTGTACTATTTTCTTTTGATCTCTTGGTTGTTTTTAAGTTTCGAGGACGAAACTCTTTTAAGGGGGGAGTGATTGTAACACCCCGTAATTTCCATCCTTTATTTTTGGCGTTTGTTTACATTAAAATGATATTTTTCAGAAAAATAAATAATTTATTATTTAAATTATTTTGGAACATGTTGTGAAAATGTGTACATATTTTTATATGTTGTGTATATTTATATATATTTATTTTAGGGATATTATCTCGTATAACCCCGACTTATAGGCCTTTTCCAATATAACCCCGACTTTGTGCACTAGTCTCCGATAACCCCTGAACTTGGTTTTTGTCATTAAACTGACGGAATTTGTCACAGCGTTAACTTGGTTTGACTTTTGCTAAATTCATCTTTTTCTCTCTCTTGTTCTTCATCTCTTCTCTCTCTTGTTCTTCATCTCTTCTCAAGCATTCATCAATTTTTCCCAAACTCATAACAAAATCTAGATTTTTCCCAAACCCATTTACCTAAAATCATAACAAAATCCAGATTTCCTCCAATGGGTGTTCTTAGAAAAAAAAATGTGTTATTGAACACCTCTGTCCTGTTCTTCATCTTCTGTCACATATCTTCATCTACCAAACCCAGAAATTTCCCCCTGAAAATACATCAAACCCAGAAATTTTCTTCTTCCATCAAACAAACCCACAACTCACCTCTTTGTCTTCATCTTCTTCCCATTGAATTTTTCGCAAATGTAATCAAAGTTTCTAGTCTCGTGGAGAGAGTTGAAGGGAAGAACACCAGCAATTTGCGCGGTCAATTCATTTGATTTCCAAGAACAAATCTCGAAAAGTGATGGAGAAAGTGGAAGAATTAACATTAGCCAAATGCGAAGAACATCCACTTCGTGACCCCTTGATTCACGAATCAAAGTCGTACAATTTCGAAATCAATTTAAAAAACAAGGAGGATATCAATGGGGGGAGGAGGAGAGAGAAATTGAGAGAACTCGATGAAATTGACCGAAATTTCAAAAAAAAAGGAACTCGATGAACTTCGTCGAGCATTGAAGCAAGGAGTAAAGTCGGGACAAAAATTTACTCTTCCCTATTGAAATTTACTCTTCCCCATTGAAATTTCTCTCTTTCCTCTTCCCCATTGAAATTTACTTGCTAGTTCTCGGGACAAAATTAATCTCCTCTACTAGAAAAATCAAAGGTGAAGTGAAGATTAACAATTAGTCAGTCTTTGCTTAAACTTAGGAGGAAAGTTATGAAACTGGATTTAGAGAGAGAGAGGAGATGAACAAAAGAGAAAGGATGAAGAAAATAAAATGTTTTTGTTTTTTTTTTATAAAAAAAATAGGTTTTTAATTATAGATGTCAAAATAGTTAACGCCGTTAACAATTCCGTTAGGTTTAATGACAAAAATCAAGTTCGTGGTTATCGGAGACAGTACGCCAAAGTCGGGGTTATATTGGAAAAAGCCTATAAGTCAAGGTTATCTGAGATAATATCCCTTTATTTTAAGTTGTTAGTTATTTATTTTAAAAGTTATATTAGTTTCGTTATTTATTTAGGCGTTTAGGATGCGGTGTTGTCGCGTAGCGTTTTTGTAACGTTGATGGATCGACTTGGGTGATGAAATGTTGCATCACATGTGGCGTGTCATGCTGGCCGAAAATCAGCAATTATGGAGTGGAGGATGAAGAGTTTTGGTGCTTATTAACCTAACCTTTGGATCTCTTGTAACCGCCCATTTAATCCTTCATTAACACTCTCTTAAACCCTTCATTTTTCCTTGCCAATTAATTATAATTTTTAATCAGAGAAATTCAGCATCATTCTCATTTAAGCCACGCCATTTTCAAGAAAAGAAAGAGAGGAAAGGAAGAGAAAAGTTCAAACCGGTTTTTCCTGTCACACATTCACGAAAATGTCCATCACCGGAGATATAACCGTTTGATCGTCTTAAAATTTGGACAGCATATTTAGAACATCGTTTTTGTCACTTTGACCGCATGGATTTTGAATCTGAGCATTTAATCACAGGGAATCATGGTCGGAACAGAACAGCACGAAATGAGATTTTTCAACGTTTAAGAAGACAACGCCTAGTGACTTATTGCTACAATTATCGTTCGTGGAGGACTTGGATTACACATATTTTTCATATCTCTTTAGACTCGCTCTCCTCCCAACGTTCCAGGTAACTAGTAGTTATCTTTGAACGCTAGAGATTAGAGTATATTTCGGTATTAGATTATTACGTTAAGAATTGTTTTAGTTACTTTTTATATGAAATTATTGATGAAAATTTACGTGAGTGTTTATCATATGTGCTGTGAGTATGTTATGTGCGAAAAATAATTTTTTATTGAGGTTTTCCTATTTTATTAATTTAATTGGTAATTTGTGTGTTTATGGCTTAATTATAAAATAATTAGTGAATGAATTTTATAATTGCTGAAAATATTTTTTATTGAAGCATGTTATGTGTGTAATATGTTTTTCATGTCTTTGAATAATTTTTGTTTACTGTTTATGATTTTATTTAATTAAATTCTCTATTTTTGCATTTTCGTGTTTGTTAGTATTTAAATCGTAAATATTATATTTTGAGGCCGAAAATTTCTTTGCATAATATGTATTACCGTGGGTTTATGCATGTTATCTGAATTTGTGGTAATTTTTGGGCGTTTATTTCTATTTTTAATTATTTTATTGGCTTTATTGAGTGTTTTGTAAATTAATATTTAAAATTACTTTTTTAGTCCAAAATTAGAAAATAATATATGTACTATGTCAGTAGAGTCACATTTGTCATATGATAATTTTTCTGGTATTTTACTGATCGTTTTTATTAGTTTAATAATTTTTATTCTGTTCTTGTTAATAGTTTGAGGATATTCTTTTAAATTATTTAAGGGTTTAATAATCATAAATAAATTGAGACCTTTTATGATCTTGGAAGTTGATGATTTGTAGGTTACTGTGGTTATAATTGAGAATCATTATATTTACGTTTAGTCTTTGTAAAAATGATTAGTCGTGTACGTTTTGCTGAATTAATTAGCTTTTGAGTTAATTGATGGTGACGCGACGCACGCCCGATGCGTCGACGCGAGTTGGTCGGCGCGCCGACGCACAGGGTGGCGCCGAGCGCACAGTCTTGTGTTGTGTAATTTTTCGTATGATCTTGTACGTATGTTCTACATGTAGTTGGTGATCTTATATGATGTGATGCATTTCTGGTTGATACTGTTAGTGCTGTAAACTCTTTTTATTATCATTGTTTGTGCTTAGTGATGTTCAAAGTATTTATTGTAAATTTGTAAGTTTACTTTTTTGAGGAATTTTGAAGAGATATCTAGTGATGAATGGTGGGTATAAGGCCGGGTGGCATCCCTTTTGATGAATATTTTTGAGATGAATGATACTTATATGATATTTAGGATTTTATTTTGAGATAAGAACATCCGGTGGGATAGATGTAGTCCCCGTGAAGAAAATGCCAACCACCGGCTTGCGAACTAGGGGTAAACCTCCGGGTTAATTGTCACATCCGAGAGGTCGTGGAGTTCTCGCGCGTTCTACCCCCGCAGACGGAGTTTGGCCATTCTTAGACACACAAAGTGGGGAACGTAAGCCCATAGACCGACTCCGGAGATTGCTATTTGACAAACCTTAGGAAGTGGATTGTGATCCACCGGGCGTTCGGTTTCTAACTCAATAACTTGTTTTACCTATACTTTTATTATTATTTAAATAATCTCGAGATGTTTTATTTATTTTACCTTATTTACTTGTTATTTATTTTTCATTTGCGTTACTTGTGAGCTATATGGTTGTGGATGCATATTGTTGTGGACTTGACTTTATTCTTTCCTTTCTTACTAATCTATGTCCTGGATTAGACTTTGATTTCTTTGTTCGGAGAACCTGCTAGTTACCCCCACCGATTGTGGATGATTATTATATATTTTGCAAAGTTATGTTGATGGGAATCTTCTTTGGTTTTGGGCTCCTAGTTGAGTTACGAGAATGGAATGATAGTTGTTTTAGGCCTAGACTTCTAATTATATTTTTCTCATTTGGAATACTCGAATTAGTTATTTATTTATATTATTTATTTAAGTTGGTCTCTTCACATAGTTATTTAAATACCTTTGTATTAGTAATGGCAATTCCCTGTAAGACTGATGTTTCGCCATCGTCCTATAATACTATTATTTTTCTTTCTTTTCCGCTTAGAAATTCTGGGGTGTTACAGAACTTGACTAATAATAATAATTAAAAAGTGATCTAAAATAAAAATAAAAAATGACATACTTTGAATTAGGAGTTATTCCTCTCTCCCTCCATCGTCCACAAACCATCATTAGCCAAATAACCTTTGAAAATCAAAGCTCCACAAAAAGCCTTCAGACCTTCCAATACCCATAACCATAAACTTGAGTGCAAGCCTCACTGCATAAAAAAAATCAAGGCCAGGCAAAATATAAAAGAAAGTGAAAAATTCAAAGTGCGAACAAAAAAGAGCAAAAGAAAAAACGAGAATGCACAAAGCAAAAGAAAACGCCCGTGTCAAAAAAAGAAAATGCAAAAAAAAAAAAAAAAACCAAAGGCAAAATAAAAAGTCAAGCTAGGGACTTGCACACAAGTTCTACCCCTCATTCAAATCCTTCACATCAAAACCTTAGCCTATATAATCCAAATCCATGATTCTATGTTCGCAAAACCAATTGAACTTTCATCAAAGCTTCAAGCCTTAAACCTTTTAACCTTTCATCGATCCTAACTCTTTCTCCAAGGTATGTCCAAGCCCGCTAGGTTGAAAGCCCGAAAGGGCGGCCTAGGCAAAAGTTAGGGCACAAAAAAAATGATAAATAAAAAAATGAAATCAGATTTAGAACTACGAATAGTCTGATTCCGCAAAGATACGTAGGAATCCTCATCTCAAGGTCCGACGGCTTCAATAAAATAAATTAATCAAGGTATAATGATTTGACTTTCTAGAATTCAGAGGCATACTCTTTCCAGGATCCCGACGTAGACTCGAGTATGAACCTAGCCACATCAAAGCCTTTTCCCACCTATATTTATTTAAATCACAAATTTAAACTTTTTTATTTTTCAATTCAAACTCTCCTTGTCCCCGAAGGACTCTCCGATAATTCCATGGTTTTTGGCGATATTTGACTTTGCTTGTAACAACTCCTCAAAGAAGAATCCCAGTGAAAACTTTTGAACGCTCAAGACAGATCAACTACATTTCGATCAACGCTCGGAATACCTAATTCAAGACAAGCTCACCCAAAGTGGGGGCTTCCTATATGTGATGGTTCCACCCAAATCAAACTAAACTCTCGAAAAGTTGTAATTTGCGGGCCTCGTCTCACGGATCCCGATTATTTACTAAAAATAGTTTTCGAAAATCTTTCTATTTCGATCATTCTATCTCTCTACATATCCGAATCTTCTAGCCTTGCAAAACCATGACCTTGCATTGTATTGCATACATCTTAGTCTTGCATAACCCCTGGCCTTGCATGACGTGTCATCTTCCTTTGCTTTGCATTACCTTAATCCTTGCATAGCGTCTCATGCATCCTTAGAGTCTAAGTTTGCATTATATCGCATCATTATGTGCTTTATGTGAGTTGTTTGTACCTATCTCGCTAACATCTTTCTCCTGTGTAATCGATTACTTGTAGTTATTGTCCCGCATACTAACTTTGTTTTGCGAGAGACCGACGTATATAGACCGAGTTCTAAACCGGCAGAGCGTTTATAATCGTTCTCCGTCCCGACATCGTATACTTTGACTTTCGGTTTCCTAAACCTCGGTCAAAGTGGGGCTTATGTAGACACATAATCGTGTCTCTCCATTTATGGGGTACGGTCCAATGATGAAACATACCGCGGTATTAGTTAGGCGCAACCCAACGGAAGAGCAATCCGAAGAGCCAACCCAAAATCAAATTAAATTGTGTTTTGAAATATTATTCTAATGCCCAAATTAATTATTCATGATAATTAGTTGTATTTTAAGCCCATAAAATATTTTAAGTCCATTAAAAGTATTTTAAAAGCCCAATTATTTTATTTATTATTTTTAATAAATACTTATAATAAATATCAGATTTTAAAATACTTTAAAATTCAATCTCCGGATTTTAAGGATAAAAAATATCTTCTAAAACGCATTTAAGGAAAAAAACACTGGCAAATGAATTGGACGCAAGCGGTGCGCCTAGCGCGCCACGTGCGCCCAGCGCATTGGCCAAGCTGTGTCAGGCGCGCCAATCCGCGCCTGACACGTGGATTTGTGACTCACACAGAGTCCTGCGCCTAGCGCACTTCTCTGTGTGAGTCGTATCCGTTTCTTTTCTATCTTTTTAAAATACGTGTACCACGTGTACGTGTTTGACCAATGGGCCGTCGGGCACACCAATGTGCGCCTGACACGTAGACGTGCTCTTGACACGTAAGCCTGCGCCAGGCGCAGGTGGTCGCGTGAGGCGCACGTCCCTTTTTCCTATAAATACCTGTGAATTTCCGAATTACGGACGGCGTTTTCTAATTTATTATTTTACGAACACAAAAACTTCCGAATACTTACGAAATATACTTCGAACCTCTAAACACTCAAACACTTTCAAACATCAATTCTTTTCCAGTTCCTGATCATACTGCATTCTTGGTTCCTCGATTGCTCCGCCTGAAGGTCGTTGCGCTCTTCGACCTAAGCCGCATAGGTATAATTCCTGAGGATCCTTGAATAATTCAATTATATTTTGGAATAATTGATGGGAATACTCCCACCTTTGGCCGATCTGCTCAAAATAGTCCCATCTTTAGAAATTTCGGAATAATCCCACCTTTAAGGTACGTCGCCCAAAACAAAGTTATTACACATTGGTAACTCCTGCAAAATGTAGGTTTCATCCCTTAAGCGTGTAATTAAAACTAACTTAATATATATGTTTATAAACTAATCTTAATCAAACACCTTAATTAAGTTATTTAATTAAAAATTAGCTTTAAGAAAAAAATAAAAAACTGAACCACTGGCCTCCACCCCTAAACGACAAGCCCCTCCCTTCTACCAGCCACCCACCCCCAAAACGACCAGCACCTCCACCATTAAAACCACCATCCCTTCTAGCCCCTACCCTCGAAACAATACCCCGCACCCGCAAAATAACCCTTTGAAATCATCGCCACCCTCCCCGGTAAAACAGGTCTCACCCCCACACAAAACCATCCCGTAGATCATCGCAAGATTCGCAACCCCACAAACAACCTCACCCACACGCAAAGCCACCCCTATAATTTATAGCGATCTCCCAAAAATAGCGCTCCCCCTCCCCAGGTAAAACCATCCTTATTTGAAATATCGCCAATAACTCAATTTCGCAACCCCCCAACCTGACCTTACCCACATGCTTCTTTTTGTTCAAACGGAGGTAAAGTGGGTGGAGGAGAAGGACGGTGAGAGGAAGAGAAAGAATATGGGGTCGAAGGAGGAGGAGTAGAGAGAGTTGTTATCACCAATGGAGGAGAGAAAAGATGGGGATGGGAGAGGACTTGGGAATGGGGATTGGTGACGAGAGCAAATTTGCGGCGGCTGCGGGGAGGGGAGAGGGTGGTTTTGGGCGTTGAGGGTTAGTGTTGTTAGGGTTAGATGGTGTCAATTATGGCGAAAATGGATGGTTTGGGAGGGGAAGTATGTTTTGCTTCTTAATTTGACCTATTTAATCGGTAACCCTTGGTAAAGGCCTGTTTTAAAAGGTTATAAGGTGAAAAGGTAGGATTATTATCAGATTATTAAAAGGTTGGACCACTTTCAGAAGACCAGACAAATGTGGGATTATTCCTATCAATTAATCCTTATATTTATTGCTTAGAAGTTACTAACAATTTCTTGTCATGATGTAGATATTTAATTGATAATTGTGATTATTGTATATTCTAATCCCTTCTATTATTATTTTTATATATAATATTCATATTGTTCTACTTGTTCTGCATGGTTTTTATCACCCACATGTTATTATTGCTAAACAAGACCTAAAGAATTGTTCTAACTAATTCAGATAATTTGGACAACCTGCTAGGTACCTTGTAATATTGATTGCATAATAGCTTGTCACTAAAAATAGTCTTTTTATGTGTTTCCTGAACCAACCTAGACTAAATATTTTTAGGGTGTATAAAATATTATATGATTACTCTTTGGCATAAAATTTGTTGTGAATCGATATTTAGTAGAGGCCAGCAATGGGCGAACTTAGTTCATTATGACCATATTCGTACCCTCACCCCCGAACTCAATCTTTGGTTTATTTTGACCATCCATGGAGTCTAGACGGGGAAATCTACATTGGATAAGTCCCACAATTTGTCCCTATGGTTTCCCATATCCAATTAGGTTTATGATTTTTCCTTTAAAGAATTGTTGGCGACTTCAAAACAATTTTCTATAAAACCTTTACAATGGGGTAGTCAAATCTAATACGCGCTCACACCGCGTAGGCGAAATAAAAACACGTCTACAATAATCGTCTCCTCGTTTAGCATCCAGTGACGAAATATATCGTTGTCCTAATAATTATTCCTATCCAAAGGAAGAGTAATTTGACAAGCTAATCCCAAAATAGGTTTTAGAACATAAAATCTATGTATTTATTCCAAGTCTAATTTAAAAAGCCCTATTAATTATTCACGATAATTAATTGCATTTTAAAAACTTATCTTCATAAAGTTCAATTAATTATTTATGATAATTAATTATATTTTTAATAAATATTAATTATTCCTGATAATTAATAGTATTTTTAAATTCTATCTTCATTTTAGATTGCATGAACATGTTTTTTGGTTGTTTAATTGCCTAAAACTAGACATGAATTGTGTTAAGTAGAGGCGTCCAATAATGGGCCAATTTGATTCATGATCATATTCATACCTTCACCCGCGAACTCTATCTTTGGTTCATTTACCAATTATGTAGTCATGACGGAAAACCCTATAATGGATAAGTCCCTTAGTCGTCCCTAAGTCGTCCCATAGATTTCGCAATATTGAATTAGGTTGACGAGTCTTCCTTTTATACTTGTTGACTGCTTCTTTATTTCAACACATTTTTAAAATAAAAACCTTTAAAATGAGGTAGTCAAATCCAGCTCCATCCCGCGTAGGCAATAAAAACATGCCTACAATTTGGCGACTTCATTAGGGAGGATTCAAACATTAATTTTTGATGAGTGGATGAAACTCGATAAATGCAACTCATACTTTTTTTCCTTTACATGACATTACCGTTTTGCATATGCATGACTATTCTTCAAAGCCATTATAAATTCTCATGTCCTTACCTCATCAGCGTATGTTCTATGCGTGAGGCCACCCCCGGGGGTTTGCGCTTTGTCCCTCTAAAAAGCTTCCTGAGCGAAAGGGTTGGATCTTAGTCATAAGAAAACCTACCCAACCATGGCATTGCTCTCTTGATCCTGACTTAAGAATGGAGTACGTCTTACACGTGGCCATCTTTTTAAGCAACGATGTGAAGCGTAGGATCAATCTCTTAGTCAATGACCCTTTTAAGCCTAAACCTAAGCCAAACCATAGTACCAAACATAAGTCTTGAATTCGAGTTGAACCGCATACTATTTCTTGCCTATTTGACATTATTGATTGCGTGCTTGCTATGTTCAACATGCTTTTCCCTCGAATTAGGCTAGAATCATCCAAAAACGACCAATAAAATGTCGAAATGAAAAACCGCTCCACCGAACATCATGCATTAAACAAACGGAACGTGCGTCACATAAAGGGTGTCTCGCGCCGGCTCATCACCTTGCGTGGTACCCAAGCTTCGTGGAGCTAGACGTGTGGCGCAAGCTACACGTTGTTTCTACGATTCAATTTCACCGGTTTTCAATCCATCTTTGCATTATCATTCATGATTACTTTTAGGTCATCTTTTGAAACAAAACTCACCTAATGCAAAGATAAAAATCAATATTTTCCGTGCATATCATCTAAGATTGATTCTATCCTAAAAAATGCATATAGATAAATGGTCATGATAGAGTTCGAGTCATTATGTATCTCATCCCATCATATTATCCCTTTTATCCAATCTATCCTATCAAACATATCTATATTATCATATTTCATTCATTTCAATAAAAAAAATGTATCCCCTATATCCAATCTATCCTATCCAACATATCTATCCTATCATATTTCACCCATTTAAAAAAAAAATATCATTTTCAAAAACTATCCTATCCTACCCTATTTTATCCTAGCTTTTATAAAAAAAAATTTGTCGCCATCCTATCACATGTTCAAAAAAGTCTCCATCATCTTTTCCAATAAAAGATAAAAACAAAGAGGTCCCTTTCAAAAAAAGGAATTTAAAAAATTCAACACTCAATCCAACCAATCTAATCAACCCAGTCCAATTAATCTATTCAACCGAGTCCAATTAACTTAACCCAGTCCAAGTCCATTTGCATTATCTTAGGCCCATGTGCATTAGAGTCCATGCGTTCACCCTAGGCCCATGTAAGTCTAGTTCATGTAAAAATTTAGGCCTATTTGCATCATTATGTGAACCCTAGTCTATGTCAAGCCCATATAGGCCCAATATAAATCTTAATCCCAGTATGTTCCAAAGTCAAGCCTATGTGCTATTCTTAGTCAAAAGCTTAACCAATAAAGGCCCAATTCAAATATTAGGTCTAGTTTGCATCTCCATATAAATCCTAGTCAAATCTAATTTTAAACCCATATAGGACCAAGTCCAAAGTCTAAGACCATAACAACAACCTTTGAACCTAGCGAAACTAATCCTCAAGAAGACCATAACGACAACCCTTAAACCTAGCGTAGCTAATCATCCTTAAGACCGTAACGACAACCCTTTGAACCTATCGAAGATAGTCATCCTTCAGACCATAATGACAACCCTTTTGACCTAGCGAAGATAGTCAACCTTAAAACCATAACGACATACCTTGATCCTAGCGAAGCTGGTCCTCCATAATACCCTAGTGGCAACCCTCGAGCCTAGCGAAGCTAGTTCTCCTTAAGTCCATGACGGCCCAATCCTTGAGTCTAGCTAAGCTAGTCCTCCCTAAGTCCATGAAGGCCAAAATCATTGAGTCTAGTGAAGCTTGTCCCTCTCTAAGTCCATAATGGCCTAATCCTTGAGTCTAGCGAACCTAGTCTTCCTTAAAATCCATAAAGGCCCAAATCCTTGAGTCTAGCGAAGCTAGTCCTCCCTAAGTCCATAACGGCCCAATCCTTCAGTCTAGCGAAGCTAGTCCTCCCTAAATCCATATCACTCCAAATCCTCGAGTCTAGCGAATCTAATCCTCCCTAAGTATATAACGGCCCCAATCTTTAAAGCTCAGTGAAGCTGGTCTCCCCTATCGCCATAAAGGCCAAGTCATTGAGTCCAAAGGCGGACCTTTCCAAGGGCAGGACTGGGCCTGACCCCTAAAAGGTTTGTGGTAAAAATTTAATTCAATCTGCTATTTTGTTAGCCCAACAAAAACAAAGCCCAAAATAGTTCAAGTGTACAACTCATATGTAGTAAAGCATCTGTAACCGTGAAAGGGGAAAAGGAAATGGGGTAGGGGGAGTGGGGGGACCCACGCATTGGGAAATGGCCTCAAATGATGTTGATGGTTTTCTTCTTTATAACACACGTGACCATTTCTTTTTTTTAAGGGCTTTATTTCATATTTTACTTATTATTAGTGTGTTTTTTATTTTTATTTTTATCTCTATCCCATTTTTCTTATACTTTTACATGTTTTACTTTATGATATTTAAAGCTTTAAACTTTTGACATTCCTATTTTGTCTTTTAGCAAAGTTGAAAATTATTTAAAAATTAAATGAATATCATAAATCTTTAACGAATATTGCATAATATCAATTTGATAACTCATACAAAAGATTGAAAATGGTAGGCAATTAGTAGATTACTCAAACAAAAGCATAGATATTTGCCCAACACTTGTTAGTTATCAGACATAAAAATTAATTTATAGCTTATTTTATTTTGATTATTTTGATATAGTTGATTTATTTGTTTATTTTGGACTTGGAAATAATATTCGATGTTTATAAGTTCTAAACTTTCATATATAATACTGGTGAAATTTTTTTGGCCCCCATTAGCAAAAATTCCAAGATCCGCCACTGATTGAGTCCAGTCTACTTACAAACCCATACTACTCCACAACCCAAATCCTTTTCATATCCTACATCTCAAATTATTTCTCAAACCATTTCTTAAAACTTACCAGTGAGGTCCATTCGATTTATGTTCATGACAAGTCGTGAGGTTACAACTTGGGAACGCCCAACAGAGAGGAAAAAAGGTCAACCCACTCTCAGACTTGTCAAATGAACCATCACCTTTTCGGACGAGTCATCTGAAACTTCCGAATCACCATTCGAAATGGGAGACACTTCTAAATAGCTCAATGGCATCATGCCCTAACTTCAATTGATGAACTTTCGTCTTGAGAAACAACACAAAGAGCTCTAAATACTGAAGGAAGAAAGGAGACCTTAGGATGAAGAATGGGATGAAACTCCACCACCTCTACCTCCTGTGAAGTCCGAGATTGACTTGAGGTTTGAAAAACTCGAGCAATTGATCTAGTTAGTTCCTGCACTCGAGAGTCAGGCTCATGGCCATGAAATCATTGATTTTGAACTAAAGGGAAAGCTCCCTAAGAAGGTAGCATTGGGTGACCTCCCAAAATTTTAGGGGGTTGAAGACCCAGACGATCATTTGAGAATCCTCCAGCTCTACGACACTCAAGGGCATGAGCAAGGACCTATTTACTTATGTCTTTTCCATTAACCTTGGATGTGCATCCATCCAAGTGGTTCAACGATCAACAAAACAAAGTCGAATGAGTAAGACTACATCAAAGAAGAGTTCCACAAACATTATCACTAGAGGTGGGCATGGGCCGTGGCCTAAGACGAGCCCGCTCGAGGCCCAACTGCGAGCCGTTGTCCGCTACGTGGGCCGCGTGTCTTCTAAGTTAAAGAAATTTTATTTTGGATCCGGCCCGACACGTGCCCTCTCTAGATGGTCCGGTGGTCCGAACACCCCCCTTTTTTTAGAATAAAACTTGCCAAGAATCCCAAAAAATAACATAAAACAGGAATTAGGCCCGCAGGAGGCACGAGCCCAACCCGCAGGTTCGTGGGCCCGGGCCGGGGACAAGATTTGGAAATTTAACGCCCGACCCACCATTGCCCCCAGCCCGCGGGTCGAGCCCGTGAATGAGCGGCCAGTCCGGCCGTGCCCGAGGTTTAATTATCACTGCAATGCTCAAATTCCAATTGGTCTTCATGAATTCGAATTATCAAGCAGATTCACAATGATGAATTCCTCACCTTCCTTAATAGATGGAGCGAAAAGACCGCATGGATGACTAATAGGCCATCTGAAGAGGTTCGAGTTCGCACGGTGATCTTTAACTTGCAGTCAAGTACAAAAATCATATTATATTCCAACCTATAGAGTCTTTCATGAAGATCTACAAGGTTGGTCTATTGATTGAGGAAGAGGTACAAGCCTCTCAAAATAAGGGGTTACCACAACAATAACTCTTCCAAGAAAAGTAACAACAACCCTTCCGACTCCAAGAGGAATAAGGTCAATGCCTTTAGCACGTAAAATCGGGATTATCAAAGGCCCCAAATGACCTTCACTCCCGGAGGTAGAGGTGGGCATGGGTTGGGCCAACACCTGGTCGGCCCGGTCGGACACGGTTTGGGCCCGGCCCCGGGTCCGAGCTCCGCTCAAGGCCCCCGCCCCGTTGCACGCTCCGGTGGGCCATGGGCCTTCCACGGTTAAGAAATTTTATTTCAGCCCGCACCGGACGAAGCCCGCCTATAAGGCCCGGTGGGCCGAACGCCCTTTCTTTGTTTTTGGCCTAAAACGCGCCAAGAATCCAAAAAAACAACATAAAACACGGCCAAGCCCGCGGGAGGCACGAGCCCGACTCGCGGGCTCGTGGGCTGGGGCGGCGCGTGGACAAAATCCCGAAATTTCGGCCCGGCCGAGGCACGGCCCGCCACTCACGGGCTCGGGCCTGGCCCGACCCGCCATTTCCTCAAGCCCGCGGGCCGAGCCCGTGAACGGCCCATGCCCAGGTCTACCTTTAGTCATATCTTTAGAAGAAGCTTTACTAGGCTTAATGCAAGAGTACCACTCCATCCCTTGGCCGAATTCCCGACCTCGCTTATGGAAAAAGTTCTAGGAAATGGAATCCCAACTCCAACTGCAAATACCACCAAGCTAATGATATGGGGATTTGGCATCTAACTTTTGGACCTTGAAGCACGCCCCCATAGGACATGGTTGAAGATGGTAGACTGCCAGTTTCCCTTGCAGCAAAAGCCAGCATCAACATAGACCCTTTGGCCAATGTCTCTACGGTTCAGGCGGCTTAGTTATTTATTGTTAGTTTTCTAGGTTGAGTCGGAGAGTTCCTTCCTAGCCATATCTTTCCTTCCTTATCGAGTCTATGTCACTTTAGGAATTTATATGAATCGGCCTTCTATTTTCATTAATAAAATAATTGCATTTTGATTGGCCTTCCATTATTGATGCTTTGAATTCAATTATCAAAATTCAATCAATTAAATGGACAAAAAATATAAAAAAAAAAACAAAAATGGACATGCTTTGGATTATACATTCTTTCCCTCTCCCTCCATCAATTTATAAAGCCATCACCATCCATAATCATCCTCAAGCATCAAAAAATAATATCCGTTAAGCCATCATGATCCTGATCCTTAATACCAAATATTCCTTCAAACCAAAACTCCATAAAATAAAGCATCAGAGCGTTCCAATACCCTAAACCACAAAAACATGTGTAAAAGTCTCAGCGCATAGAAAATAAATGCCAGGCAAAAAGAGTTAAAAATTCAATATGCAGAAAAAAGGCAAAAGAAAAAGTAAAAGAAATAAAAACACAAAGTAATGCAAAAAGAAAAGAAAGAGCCAAAGGCTAAAAGTCAAGATACAGGACTTGCACATAAATTCTACCCCTCATTCCAAGTCTTTCAATACATCAAAAATACCTTAGCTCGTATAAACCAAAGTCACAATCCTTACCTTGGTCCACATCCAATTGAACTTTCATCCAAACCTTGATCCCTTTCAACCCTCATATCAATCCTAACTCCTTATTCAAGGTATGTCCAAGCTCACAGTTGAAATTCAGAAAAGTTACCCCTAGGCAAAAGTTAGGGGAAAAAACCTAATCAAGAACTACGAATGGTCGATTCCGCAAGAATACGTAGGAATTCTCATCTCGAAGGTCCAATTGCTTTAATAAAAACGTTAATCAAGCTCTCAATGATTTGACTTTCAAGAATTGAAACATACTCTTTCTAGATCCCGACATAGCAACTTCTAACACTAAAGGAAAAAAAGCCAAGGGTTACTTAAAAAGTGCTTCGGTTATCCAAAACAGGGAGCCCTTAATCCACCATTTTGTTAAAAAAAAAAAAAGCTTGTGAATTATTGGCTCAAGTTAGCCAAAATCGGGACCCTTCATCACTGAAGGGCAGCTTTTGTTGGGCTAACGGAGCCAATAATTCAAGGGCTCTGGTTTATGTAAAAACCAGAGCCCTTTTGCTTTTCGACTTACACCAAAATCGCACACTCGTTTCCATTTTCCCTCGCTATTTGGTCTTCACCTTCACACTCACCAGTGCCCTAACACCTGAACTCCCCTTGACACGCAGACAATACCACCACTTTGCACGCATGTAGCACCACCACCGTTGTCGGAAGATCATAAATTGAGATTGCAACAAGACAGTGGTGTATCAGTTGTGGTGTCATCTACACAATATGCAAGCGCGAAAGATAAGTCTCCCATTCTTGCTGAGTTTTCCAATTATAGGATTCTTCAACAAATATGGGAGCTTAACTAATATGTTTTTCGTATTATCCTTTTTTGTTGCAAGTGGGTTGATGATAATCGGCATTGCGTAAAAAGAGATGATCCTTGCGAATTCACTCTTGTGGACATGGCATGTCCGCGTGAAACTCAAGAGTCATTTATACTTGCATCATAAGCTAAGAAAGTATTATGTATAACTGATCCTGCTGATAATAAGTGGTCAATTGTTATACTGGGCAAAAGGAGAATCCTCGGCATTGGTGATGTTGATGATGAGGAAGAGTATGATGCATTCTAGGACATCCCAACTTTTACCTATCCTGAAAATAGTGTAGCAGACGATATTAATATATATGAGAACTATATGCGTGTAGATCACACAGAAGGGTTGCACATTCAAACTGCTAAGAAACGACCGAAGGTCAACAAATCATCTATCTTTAGGAATAAAAATCTGATTTTCATAATATCTTTTTCAAAATAATTATCAAGAATAATATTTACTAACAATACAATAAATTATCTCGAATAATTAATTGCTTTAAATAATATTGGGCTTGAATTAATAATGGTCTTTATATTTCATAAAATGATTTTGGACTAATGTTTTCAAATTGCTCTTCCTTTTGACCGAACGAATTAGGACCAGGCCCGGCCCTGAGCAAGTCCAAAATGGGACTCAGAACAGGGCCTCCCTTTTAAAGGGGCCTCAAGTTAAAAAAAAACATAAAGAAGTAAGCCCAAGCAAGGCCCGTGCAAGTACACGGCTACAAGCATACCAGAGAATGACCAGCAAAGTACACGCTAACACGCATACCAACCCGACCGGAATAGTACACTTGCATACACGCATAACCGGGAAGAGAACTTCTCTCTCCCTCACTCTCTCTCTCTTTCCCTCTCCTCGATTTTCTCCATTAACCATTGGATTTAATCTACCAAATTGATTTAACCCTCTTATGAAAGTTATGGGTTTTACGCTACTTACTTCCTCACAACAACTCAAAACATCAATTTCTCACATGGGTAAGTAAATTTACTGTCTTTTTTTCTTTCCCCCTTTTTTTACTTTCAAATGTACTTGAATAATTTCTTTTTAATGTCCTTTTTTTCACGAGATCCATTAATGTATTTTTTTGGATTGCAATGTTTTTGATGCTTTGAAGTTTCCTTTGAGTAAAGTTTTGTTCTTTTAGTTTTCGTGTTTGTTTTTTATTTATTTTTTTCGTGTTTGTGTGTAGGGGTTTTTTTATTATAATATGGGTCCAACTTCTTTTTACGAGTTAATGGGTGACTACATATACATTTTTTCGAAAATTGCTATGTTATCTTATTATGTTGGCTTTTGGGGTTAGAAATTTATACTCACTTATATTTTGTTGTATAATTAAAGTAGAATGAAGAGACAAGAGTTAGACCACAAAGTCAAGAGTTCAAAAGTGTTTGACCCTTATATAATTTTCCCAAAAAAGAGAGAGAAAAAAAAAAAGGCAGAGGCATAATATTGATTTCATCTTTTGTTGTAGACATTGTTTTAGTGAACAATTAGGGATTTTTTCGAATCCAATGTGAAAGTCAAAAAATAGCAAGGCATAATTTTTTCATCTTTGAATTTTTTTTATATAGGGGCCTCATTTTTTAAATTGAGCACAGGGCCTCCATATTGTTCGGGCCGGGGCTGATTAGGACCATGGTATGCTTTATGATTGGATACCACATGGGGAGACACAATTTTGTATCTACATATGTCATGTTTCTAGTGAATGGGGAAAGGAAAGTTCCACGTGGCAACATATACTTTATTAGGAACGCCTATATCATGGTATTTTTTCATATTTGGAAAAGTAATTTTAAACAATTAACACTAAAATTGAAAAGAAAATCTATCTTAAATTGTTTGCCAATTCATGGTCCCGACTACCAATGATTCGATTCTTGGTCCCATACACCTTGTAAATACTTTCTCAGCTCCATAATTAATGCAACACTTGCATTTGGCATGAAAGATATAGGAGAGAATTGGAAGTGGAGTCTTGTGTTAATATTTATGTTACGGTAAGGAGAGAAAAAAGTTGTTTAGTTTAAATGGTCCCATATGTGGATATTTTTTTTCCATGTATAGAAGTCTTGAATTAAATAAAGGACTACTAAAAAGGGCAAATATTGTAATAATTTTTGGAGTCGAGGAAGTAGAACACTAGTCTCCGAGTTGTAGCTACTAGCAATTTGTCCATTATTTTCCATCCACTTCCTATTTTATCGAGAATGATGAAACATAAAATAGCAAGAAGGTAAATACAACCAAAACCCATTTTATTTTCTTTAATCCATTTTCTTCTTGCATAATTGCATTCCCAACTTTTTAAATAAGAAAGCCGACCTTTTATTTCTTTTAAGAGATGGAGAGGATTCTTGAATGTGTTGTACGAAATTCTTTGATTTTTTTGACTTGCACAATTATTGCATCAACATTTTGATAGATTTGCGGCGTATGTAAAATACTCGCGGAATCCTTACTTGATCTGTATAGATAGGCTGTATGATTTATAGATATAGTGCCAAATAGGGGTTGGGTTTTTATTTAAGCCCGTAACCCTTTTCTCTTTTCTTATTTTTATTTTTTTTTATGGTAAAGAGACCATATTGGACTTCATCGACTCTCACAATTTCTTAGTCCATCTTAATAAGCTCCTCGGAGTATGGGGAAAGGACAAAAATAAGCAAGCTTGATCCTCACCCCTATTTATTTTTCTAGATATTTCGTCCCTTTGATGACCATTGAAAATCACACCATCGCTAGCCACATCTATAGTAACTCCACTGATCTATAACATTTAGTGGTCACTTCACCTTTGAGAATTGATGACCGATAGATATTGTATATATGGTAGTGTATATTTAAATATACACTACCATAAACGATACCAAGCACGGGGAGCTTGTTTCGGACCATATAATGACTTACGCGGCGGACCCAACATGATCGGGATAAGAAGGATCTATGAACCCCAAAGGTTGATGCATGTAAATAGTCTCATTTAAATTACCATGCAAAAAACGCATTTTTGACATCCAGCGATGAATGGTCCAAGATTTGGACAAAGCAATACGAGCACGACCCGAATAGTGGCGGGACGGACAACAGGACTAAAAGGTCTCATCACAGCGGTCACCCACCTTCTTTGCGATTTGCCATCACCTACAGAGCGAGCCTTATACCTCTCAAAAGAGCCATCGATTTCAATTTATGGCGAAAAATCCTAAAAGACCGAATGATATTAACATTGCAAGGACGAGGTACTAAATCCCAAGTCTTAATTTCAATAAGAGCATTAAATTCATCTTACATATCATTTTTCAATTCGGGTCATGAAGGGCATCCTTTGGGTTTCGAGGGACGGAAGAAATAGTGGAGGAGGTGTGGGCTTCATGGTATTTTGGATCCGGCTTGACGATACCGTGTTGACTACGAGTAGTCATGCGATGAAAAAATGAGCAAGAGGTGAAGGTGGGCGAGAATGGGGCGGTGCCACTGTCCGCCGGGCTTTGGGGGCAGTTGGGCCGTGTTTGTGGGAGCTGCTTTGGGCGGGTTAGGCAAACAAGTAGGGAGGAGGGAGAGCAAGGAATCGGATGGGGGGTTGTGGGCCACGTGTGGGGTTGAAGTAGGAGGGGTTGGGGATAAAATTGGGGGTGAGTATTGGCCGGTTGAGAGGTAAGATGAGGGGAATTTTTCGGTTTTGGCCACGGGGATCACCAAGTGAAGGGGTAGGGGAATTAGCATTTTCACCTACATCATTGGCAACATCATGAAGGATGTGGAGCCGTAAGGGGAGTCACATGATCCAAAAAATTATACGAAGAGGAGAAGGAGTATGAAGTTTGGAGAAAGGAAAAGTGGACTCATCGAGACCAAACATCTTTGGCTATGATTATTTTACGACTCGAAAGATCATAGCATTTATAGCCACGATGATCATAGGGATATCCTAGGAACACCTGAGGAGTAGAGCGAGATTGGAGTTTGTGAATGGAAGTGGATGGTAAGGAGAGGAAAACACAAGCAACCAAAGACACGAAGATGAGAGTAAGTAGGACTCTTTTGATACAAAATGTGTGCGGGGATTTATAAGAGTGAAGTTTAGAGGGAAGGATGTTGAGGAGATAAGTAGTCGATCGCTTAGGCATGGTGCCAAAATGACGGAGGAAGAGAGGCATGAGCAAGTAAAGTATGAACAATATTATTAATGGATCGTATTTTACGCTCGGCTTTCCCATTGTATGGATAGGTGTGAGGACATGCAAAACGGAAAAGCATTCCATTTTGTTCACCAAACTTACGAAACGGACCATTGTCAAATTTGCGGCCATTGTCGCATTGGAAAGCTTTAATGTCTCTTTCGAATTGAGTTCGAATGAGAGAACGGAGAAGACAGAAACAAATTATAGACTTGAGATTTGCGACTAATGGGAAAAGTCTAAAGAAAGTTTGTGTAGTTGTCCAAAGAGGACATAGTAATGATGACCATGAGTACTAACAACGGGAGATGTCCATAAGTCACCGTGAGCAAATATCAAAAGGCATAGTAGTAAATGAAAGAGAATCATGAAATGGAGTTTTTATTAATTTGCCTAGAGGAGCAAGAGTGACAAACATCGAGATCTCTTTTTATTACAAGTAATGGAGTTACTACTACGTAATGAATTAAAAATTGCATCCCAGGATGACCTAGACGGGAGTGCCACACACTAGGAGATAACATAACAAAAGACAACAAAAGCATCCCCCGGATGAAGGTACTCGAGATTTAGTGATCAATGGATAGAGCTCTCCCAATCTCTCACACCCCATGAGACGGCTCCCCGTCCGTAAATCCTTCATAGAAAATCCAAAAGGATCAAATTCAACGACACCATATTATCGGTAGTGAATTTGCGAACATAAATCAAGTTTTCGATAATATGAGGAGCATGGAGAACATTATTTAGGTAAAGGGGGGGTTGGTTTCGGTGAGGGGTTTGGTGCCGTAACCACGAACCTGGAATCATGCTTACCATTGCCCACAATTATAGAATTATTATTATTTTTGCTCAAATGAAAATAAGACGAGAGAGTACCTAGTGAGTTAGTCATGTGAGACGTGGCTCCGGTATCCATATAGTAGGTGTCATCGGGAGGAACAAAAGAGAGCTTGCATGGCTTGATTGATATCTATAGGCACAAAGCAAAGCGGTAGGAGGAGGGCGCCATAACATAAGCTTGAGAGGGGCGCTATCAGAGGACTCCCTCTACTGTCGTGGGGGAAGAGTGAGTAGGAGGCCGAGAGTCTTTGCCATTGCCAACCACCATTATTAGGGAATGGACAAGGAGGTGTGGACCATGGTTGAGGTGCTCATCCTCCCCGAGTGGATAAAACCACTTGTGACCCGACGAGGGGCGGGAGTCGGGGTGGCCAGCCTGTCCTTGGCGACGCGAACCCTTCCCACCATCATTACGGTGACCGCCTCCATTGCCACGATTATTGTTGCGGTGATTGCCACGACCACGGTTATTAGTGTGGTTTTTGTTTTGTACGTGAACGGTTGGAGGAGGGGGTGGAAGCGAGTTAGGGGAGGCATTAGAGCCCTAATCGGGAGGTGCGTGGCCTATAAGAGCCATGTCGGGGCGGTTGTGACCTCCTCATTTGATGTTTCTTCAAGTTCAAGCATAGAAACGGGCTTCATCAAGGGAAGGAAGGGGTTTACGATCTTGCACGGTGGATTTAAAGGAGTGGTAGTCGTGGGAGAGACCGCGGAGAAGACGCGGCACCATCCGAAGCATCCGTGACCGGTTGCCCGACGTTGTGGAGTTTGTCGGCCAAGAACCTTAATGCGAGTGCAATATTCCTTGACACTCGAGAACCGACTAAGGTGAGTATTAGTGAATTGGGCATCCAGTTGACATGCTCGTGTAGTTTTGTTGTCGAGAAAGAGATTCTCGAGACGAGACCAAGCAGCGCGCGATATCATTGGCGAGGGTGATGGTGTTGAGGAGATCGGGCATGATGGTGCCATATATCCAACGGCAAACGATGTCGTCGAGTCTTTACCAAAAAGCCCTTCCGCGTAGGTGGGTTCGAGATGACTTGGCCCAGGTGGCGTCGTAGGCGGGGGGACTCAATGTAGTCGAGAACAAGGTGGGCTCGACAATGAAGTTTGAAGAGGGTAGCCCAATTACAGTAATTTGTGCCTTCGTAGTCGAAGCATAATGGGCACGGCCGAGTTTTTATGTTGGCGACGGTGGTGGCGGGATGAAGTTTGTCGGCCATGATTGACGGTAGAAAGGTGGAAGAGTAGGCGGAAGAGAAGATGGGAGGCGCTAGGAGGGAGAATAACCTAATGTTCTTTGATACCATATTAGAAGATAATGTCGTATCTTTCTCATTAGCAATCAACGGTAATATATACATCACTTAACCTAAGGTTACTTAGGTAATTAGCAAACTAATAATATACAATTGTAATTTATATATACCTTTACCATATATACAATATCTAATTGTATATATGGTAGTGTATATTTAAATATACACTACCATATATACAATATCTATCAATGACCACCTCTGATAACTACCTTGCACGACTTCCTTAGTCGGCAAGAAAAATATGATCTTGATTTATTTACGGTTTTTCTATGGGGTACCCTGTATTTTTTTTGAAATTCTACGTTGTACTCTTATATTTTTTATTGTTGTACATAGTACCTTTCAACTTTTAATTTTTCTATATGGCACCCCTCTTATTTTTATTCAATTCAATAGGAAGTAAATGTGAAGACGTAATGGTTGCCACCGGCTCTGTCATTATTTAAAACCCGTGAACTTCTCTCGTCTAACTCCAAACTTTTCCTTCGAGATCCTTTTTATCTTCTAACGAAATAAATTATGAAGATTTCATATTTAAAAAAGCAACAATTAAGCCGACTATGGTCGAGTTTTAGTGGGAAAATTTCCCTCCAAATGCTAAAAAAATAAAGAAACTAATCTTCAACGTTGACGTAACAGGAGGGGTAACATAGAGAAAAGTTGAAGGGTACTATGTAGAACAAAAAACAAAAAATTTAAGGTACAACCTAGAATGTTAAAAAACATGGGGGGTACACCACAAAAATCCTTTTTTATATTTTTTGCTTTATTTTATAGGTATCTTAAAAAAAGACAAAAAATAGTGGTTGGGAAGGTTATAGTAACAAAAGCCATTGGAATTTTTATTTTATACATTGGAAAAATCCATTTTGTTATTAATAGACTAGGGGGAAAAAAAAGAATATGATTAAGGAAATTATGGGTTCTTTCGTTTCTATGGTTACTTTTTAAACGATGATGTCCTCTCTATACACCGGGAGCCCCCCACTTCATTCTCGGAATCTTATTCATAACTTATCTTGTTGAAACTTGTTGGCTCATTTACTCAGTAATTTAGACAAAAATGGGACTTGTGGTATCGGGATCTTGGGTAGAAACATGTGATATTTTGGTAGCTAGGTAATTAATGCCTCGAGATGGCAAAAGAATCTTCATATGCTCCCGAAGATGGATTATTACGAGCGATACTTGACATTCAAATATTCACATTTAAGGAACTTAAACTCACATGGTCGAGTCCCAACTATGGTGAATTAGGTTATTTTCGAGTCCCAACTATTGAATATTCATTAGTATTTCTAACAATTGCTCATTTTTTTAAAGAATGGTCATAGCGAGTAAATGACACGCTACTATTAGAAGATAATGCACGTATCTTTCTCATTAGCAATCATCAGTAATATATACATCACTTTAACCTAAGGTTACTTAGGTAATTAGCAAACTAATAATATACAATAGTAATTTAAATATACACTTACCATATATACAATATCTATCACACCCCCTGGGTCGGGACGGGGAGGAGGACCGGATGTTGACACTGTCACGAAAATCATCAAAAGAATGCGGGGAAGACCTTTCGTGAAAATAACGTAATCTGATAGCGAGACGGAACATGAAGAGCGCGAACTTCCCGCGTTTAACCTTTCGCGGCCAAGTGAATATCCATCTCAATGTGTTTAGTGCTGCCGTCTTTGTCCGAGATTACCGTCATGCAAAGGGCACTTACATTATCATAATAATCCAATGTTGCTTTAGAGATAGGAAGATGAAGCTCGAAGTAACATATTGCGAACCCAACAGGACTTCGAAACAACATTAGCACAACCACCGTATTCCGTTCGGACCTTGGATTTGAACGAGGTGGTGCATCGTTTCACGACCATGAAATCAGTTATCACAAGGAATATACGGTAGCAGAGTACTACGGCGAGTGTTAGGACACCCGCCCCAATCGGCATCCGTATAGGACCTGAAGAGATGACGAGGACTTGTAAAGATGCATACCATAATGTAAAGTCCCATGAACATACCGCGGGATGCGTTTAACGCTTCCATGTGTTCAACCTTAGGATCGTGCATGAATAAGCAAACTGTTGAGCAGATACGAGATGATCGGGTCTCGTAAAGGTCAAATGCTGCAACGCACCTGCAAGACGGCGGTATTTGGTTGGATCCTCATAAGAGACCCCGAAAAGAGTACTTAATTTCCACTTTCATATCAACGGGGAGTAGAGACGAGGCTTGCAATTTGTCATACCGGCGCGGTCAAGAATATCCATTGCATCTTGCTTTTGTGACAAGGAACATACCATGAGCATTTCGAGAGACAATGAATGCCCAAAAAATAGCCTAGGGGGACCCAAATCTTTCATGGCAAACTCGGAGCTCAAGTGGGAGATAATAGTCATGCGAAGAGAATCGAAGATGCGGTCAAGATAGTATCATCCCACATAAAGCGGCAAATAAGCAATGTCGAGCCACGTAGATAAATAAATAGAGAATGATCGAGTTGATTGCTGAGAAAAAACCAATCGTGGCAACAAAATCGCAAAACGCTAATACCCGAAGCACGGGAGCCTGTTTCGAGACCATATAATTACTTACGCGACAGACAAACATGATCGGGATGAGAAGGATCTCGAACCCCAATGGTTGATGCATGTAAAGATCTCATTTAAATTACCATTCAAAAACGCATTTTCACATCCAAATGATGAATGGTCCAAGATTTGGACAAAGTATGATCGGCACGGGCCGAATAGTGGCGGGGCCGAACAACGGGACTAAAAAGTCTCATCACGTCAACACCCGCTTTGCTGCTATTTGCCATCACTCTACAAGACGAGCCTAATACCTCTCAAAAGAGCCATCAAATTTCAATTTATGCCGAAAAATCCTGACAAAGACCGAATGATATTAACATTGTAAGGGCGAGGTACTAAATTCCAAGTCTTATTTTCAATAAGAGCATTCAAATTCATCTTGCATAACATTTTTTCAATTCGAGTCATGAAGGGCATCCACTGGGTTTCGAGGATAGGGGAGAAATAGTGGAGGAGGTGTGGCTTCATGGTATTTTGGATTTGGCTTGACAATACCGTGCTTGACTATGAGTAGTTATGCGGTGAAAAATGGGCGAGGTGAAGGTCAGGCGGGAATGGGGGGCGATCACGGACCGTGGGCCTAGGTAAGGGACGAGTTGGGCGTGTTTGTGGCTGCTTGGCGAGCGGAGTTAGGCAAGCGAGTAGGGAAGGGAGAGAGCAAGGAATCGAGGTGGGAGTTGTAGGCGCGTGTGGGGTTGAAGTAAAAGCGGTTAGAGATAAAATTGGGTGAGAGTGAGGTATGGGCGGTTGAGGAGGTAAGATGAGGAGAATTTTCACGGTTGGGCCAGGGATCACGGAGTGAAGGGGTAGGGGGAATTAACATTTTCACCTACATCATTTGCGACATCATGAAGGATGTGGAGCACGTAAGAGGGAGTCAACATGATCCAAAAAATTATGCGAAGAGGAGAAGGAGTATGAAGTTTGGAGAAAGGAAAAGTGGACTCATCGAACCAAACATGTTTGGCTATGATTATTTTACGACTCAAAATATCATAGCATTTATAGCCACAATGATCATAGGGATATCCTTGGAACACACAAGGAGTAGAGCGAGATTGGAGCTTGTGAATGGAAGTGGATGGTAGGAGAGGAAAACACAAGCAACCAAAGACACGAAGATGAGAGTAAGTAGGACCCTTTTGATACAAATGTGTGTAGGGGATTTATAAGAGAGAAGTTTAGAGGGAAGGATGTTGAGGGAGATAAGTAGCCGTCGCTAAGCCATGGTGCCAAAATGATCGGAGGAAGAGAGGCGAAAGCGAGTAAAGTGCGAACAATATTATTAATGGGTCGTATTTTTTACGCTCGGCTTTCTCATTTTGTGGAGAGGTGTAGGGACATGAAAAACGGAAAAGCATGCCATTTTGTTCACCAAAGTTACGAAACGGACCATTGTCAAATTCGCGGCCATTGTCGCATTGGAAAGCTTTAATTCCTCTTTCGGATTGAGTTCGAATGAGAGAGAACGGAAAGAACATAAACAAATTATAGACTTGATATTTGCGACTAATGGGAAAAGTCCAAAGAAAGTTTGTGTAGTTGTCCAAAAGAGGACATAGTAACGATGACCATGAGTACTAACAACGGGAGATGTCCATAAGTCATTGTGAACAATATCAAAAGGCATAGTAGTAAATGAAAGAGAATCATGAAATGGAGTTTTTTATTAATTTGCCAAACATCGAGATCTCTTTTTATTACAAGTAATGGAGTTACTACTACGTAATGAATTAAAAATTGCATCCCCCAGGATGACCTAGGCGCGGGAGTGCCACACACTAGCCGAGATAAGACAACAAAAGATGACGGAATGGATGATGAAGGTACTCGAGATTTAGTGATCAATGGATAGAGCTTCCCCGAACTCTCACACCTCATGAGACGGCTCCGTCCGCAAATCCTTCACGAAAAATCCAAAAGGATCAAATTCAACAGACACCATATTATCGGTAGTGAATTTGCGAACATAAATCAAGTTTTCGATAATATGAGGAGCATGGAGAACATTATTTAGGTAAAGGGGGTGGGGGGTTGGTTTCGGTGAGGGGTTTGGTGCCATAACCACGAACCGGAATCATGCTACCATTGCAACAATTATAGAATTATTATTATTTTTGCTCGAAATGAAAATAAGACGAGAGAGTACCTTGTGAGTTAGTCATGTGAGACGTGGCTCCCGTATCCATATAGTAGGTGTCATCGGGAGGAACAAAATAGAGAGCTTGCATGGCTTGATTGATATATGTAGGCACATAGCAGAGCGGTAGGAGGAGGGGCTGCCATAACATAAGCTCGAGAGGACGCGTACCATGGACTCCTCGTGGCTGTGTCTTTGGGGAAGAGTGAGTCGGAGGTCGAGAAAGGTCTGCGCCATTGCCAACCACCATTATTAGGGAATGGACAAGGAGGTGTGGACCATGGTTGAGGTGCCCACCCTCCCAGGTGGATAAAACCAACTTTGTGTGACCCGGACGGTGACGAGTTGGTGGCCACCTCGTCCTTGGTGACGCGAACCCTTCCCACCATCATTACGGTGACGCCTCCATTGCCACAATTATTGTTGCGGTGATTGCCACGGCACGCGGTTATTAGTGTGGTTTTTGTTTTTGTACGTGAACAGTTAGAGGAGGGGGTGGAACCGAGTTAGGGGAGGCATTAGAGCCACGAGTCGGGAGGTGCGTGGCGAATAAGAGCCATGTACGGCGGTTGTGACCTCCTCATTTGATGTTTCTTCAAGTTCAGCATAGAAGCGGGCTTCATCAAAGGAAGGAAGGGGTTTACGATGCTGCACGGTGGATTGAAAGGAGCGGTAGTCGTCGGAGAGACCACGGAGAAGACGCGGCACAATGCGAGCATCAGGAATTGGTTGCCGACGTTGTGGAGTTTGTCGGCAAGAACCCTCGTTGCGAGTGCAATATTCCTTGACACTCAAGCCGACTAAGGTGAGTATTAGTGAATTGGGCATCCAGTTGACATGCTCATGCAGCTTTTATTATCGAGAAAGAGATTCTCGAGACGAGACCCGAGCCTTAGCGGCAGTATCATCTGAGGCGGGGGGCTCCAATGTGGTCGAGAACAGGTGGGCTCGACAATGAAGTTTGGAGAGGGTAGCCCAATGAGTAATTTGTTCCTTCGTAGTCAAGCATAATGGGCACGGCGGGTTTTATGTTGGCGACGGTGGTGGCAAGATGAAGTTTGTCGGCCATGTTTGACGAGCGAAGGAGGTAGAGTAGGCGGAAGAGAAGATGGGAGGCGCTTGGAGGGAGAATAACCTAAAAGGCTACGATACCATATTAGAAGATAATCTTAGTATCTTTCTCATTAGCAATCAACGGTAATATATACATCACTTAACCTAAGGTTACTTAGGTAATTAGCAAACTAATAATATACAATAGTAATTTAAATATACACTACCATATATACAATATCTATCGGCTACAATAGGTAAAACGTGCTAATCATAAGTTTTTAATCGTGCCACCATTAGTTACGCCACACTTAGTTCTTGATTTTTTCGCATACCTTTCTCTTAATTTTTAGTTGATTTTTATAAATTTCGTCTTGGATCTTTTTTCTTAATCTTTTGCATTCAACAAATAGTTGTATTTCTAATGAATTGCTAATTTTTTGTTAGTAAATTCACTAATTATTTTCAAAAATTTGACCAAAAATTTAATATTTTGAAATTAAACTTTCATGTTCACATTTATAATATTCTCTCGTTCATTAGTAAACTAACAATGAGCATCGATTTCATTCCTTGATTGAAGATTTGACTTGTCCACTTATTGAAGATTTAACAATGAGCATCGGAATTTTTAAAAATAATATGGATGCTCATGTTATGACATGCATGCTAAGATTAATGAAAATTAAGAGGGCCCCAATTTGTAGTAGCAATAGAGTAGATAAACAAGAAGGCGAAGATGACAATGGGTGAAGGGAGAAGGAAGGAAACTTGACTTGCGGTAGCGAGAGACAAATTAAAAAAGAAAAAGATGATGCAAATGGAGCAGTAAAAAAAGGGAAGGAAGAAGAGATGACAACGGGTGAAGAGATGAGGACTTGCGGTTTCCCGGGGAGACACATAAGAAGAAAGACCACATTTGTAGAAAAAAAGGTTTAGTTGGGCTGTTATAGAATATACATAATTTGAAAATTGAAAATGGCGGAAACCCATGGTTGGGATTGTTCCAAATTTTAATTTTATATGTCTCTAATCGAAGAACATTATGATAACTTATCGGAATTCTAATAAGTGAACTAGATTTTTTGCTTGTAGGGATGACAATTCAATTCGAATACGACCCTAATCGATACTTTCCGAAGCAAAAAACATTGATTTGACTCGAGAATTGAAAAATCGACTCCAACTTCGTTTAAAAAATTTGACTCAGGTGATTATTTATCCGACGTGTCCGCTCCGATTCGACTCCAATTAATATTTTTGATGCGATTTTTTAATTACAATGTAATTATATTATGTTAACTTATGTTGTATGTGGTAATATGTATACAATATATGTAATTATATTATGTTAACTTATGTTGTGTGTGGTAATATGTATACAATATATAAATTACTTTGCTTTTCAATATATTATTACTATAACTATGATAGTTTAGTTAGTTTATGGGAATCATGACATCATTTTTGTAACCTTATTAGTAGACTAATAAATAAATCTCAAAATTAGAAATTCATAGGAGTGATTATTCATCAATTATAATCTTTTACTTGAAAAATTATGGACTTCATTGTAGAATTTTGCTTCTCTTTATACAAAAAAAATGATTAGCTAGAATATTTAGCAAGAAAAAAAAAGTATAAATAAGACGAGGTCGAATGCGAGTTGGAGGTGAGAGATTCAAGACGAGTTAGAGTCAAATATACTAGTTGGATGTCGGAGTCGAAGGTAAATTGAAATCCGAGCTACTAGTAGTGTTAGAATCCGATTATGCATCATGTAATTCGAATCTTACGTACCGTTGCCACATTTGAAAGGATTCTGGGACCGGATGGTTGACGAAAATCAATTTTAGCTGAGTCCCCACCTCACGGTTGGGTAAACTTAACTCCAAGGCTGGACGAAAATCTATTTCATTTCATTAATGTGATGTACAAATGAGTTCCATTTTCATTAATTTCCAATCTATAATTTGATATAAATGGTTTTACAAACCAAGAAAAAAGTATGATTAATTATTACATGATTATCAAATAAATAATACTTACATCCCCAAAAAAGTATGTTTGAAAATACTTGTTACACTCCCTAAAATCATAATGACACAAAACTTGATGCATACCATAAATAAAATTCTTTTTACCCATAAAATTTCTAAAATAATCTTAAAAAATTGGTGGTCCCTCACTTTCTACTTTAAACACTAGTGGAAAAGACCTTAAATGACATAAATTAGCTAATCTGATTTTGAAATAACCGGATTAGTTGAGTTCCACATTTTAATGCCCTAGGTTAGGATCAATTAATTGATCCGGTTTGAGTTAAGGAGCAGATCAGTTAACTAATCCAAGACCCCAAATTAAAGGCGCCTTTATGAGGCCGAGCCACGAACCCTTTTAATGCGCCTAATCTCTCCTCCTCTCTAACTCCTCTCTTCCCTATCTCACTCCTCTAACCCTAACCCATTACTCCTCTAACCCTAACACCTCATTTCCCTGTTCCCTCCAACAACCGGTCCTCTCTTCCCTCTCTCATCTTCACTTCCCTGTTCCCTGCAACAATCGGATCCGTTCCTGTTTTTCGTCGCAGGCCTTTCGAACCAACTCCTCAGGTGCAATCGTAAACTCCTCACCAGCCCATGACCAACACCGTCTTCGTTCTAGCATACTCGAGGTGACCCACCACCACAACCACCATCTTCGCTATGGGTTTCCTCTTTCCTCCTCATCGGGGGCGGTCGAGGTCGAGGCAAAAACTTAGGGTTTCGGCGGTCGAGACTCATGTAATTGCAGTTTTTGTGTGTGTAAATTTTCGTTGTTAATTTTGTTGTCCAATTTATCTTATTTTTTTCGTTTTCAAATTCTTTCTTATTATCTTGTAATTTTAGTTGTTAATTTCTTTCTTATTGTCTGTCATGTTTGATTTGTGCATTCATCCAATGAAATAACGGTTTTTTCACCAGATACCCTTGAGTTTTACGAAAATGCACAAGGTACCCTCGTGTTTTAAAAAATGCACCTAGTGCCCCGAGGTTTTGAAAAATACGTGGCTTTCCCCGTAGGTCAAGTTTCCATTAATTATGTTAGTTATGAGGGTCAAGTCATCCTAATTAGCCCCAAAAAACCTAATTAACTTAATTAATTATAATTACATCCTAATAACTATAAGTAAACCCTAATTAGTCCTAGTTAATTAAACTCCCAACCCACTTACCACCCCAACCGGTAGCCCCAAACCCCGTAAACCACCCCTACACTAACTATACTTAAGAATTGGTCTTGTAAGAGACTGCCTACTTTTAATCTAAAATTAGACAGCGTACAAGCCCAATATTAAGAAGAGAATAGATCACCAATCTGAATATAGTGACTAGTTTTTATTTATTCAGTGACCAGTTTAATTTTTTAGTGATCAGCTTAATCCATTCAGTAATCACATCGTTTAGTTCATTTAGTGACTAGTTTAATCCATTTGGTGACCATTTTGATCCTTTCGGTAAAATTGCCGAAATTGTTTTTAAAATTGTCTGATGTAGGTCGAGATTCAAAGGGGAAATAAAGGAAGGAGAAGAGAAGGGACGTCTAGGTTGGTGCGAGATGTCTATGGATAGTGTTAGGTTAGACTTAAATGGAATGAGCTTGTCAGGAGAATGTATGCTTGGGTTTGTCTAATTTTATGTTAAAATTAGACTGCCTATTGTAATAATTTGTGTAACATAAAACATAGTCATGTGGGGTCTTGTTTGATTTGTCTCATTGTATACATTTGGAAAATCAAACTTTTATAATATTTACTAATTTGTAATTAAAAATATTAATAGACAACGTGCATTGACAAACATGCGTTGGAGAAATTGAAAATCTATTAAGGGACAGAGGGAGTATATTAAAAAATCTACATAAGGAAAAGTATAGTCACATGGGATCTTGTTAGATTTACCTCAATATCTAGTTTTCATATATCAAATTTTGTAATTTTTACTTATAGTGGATTAGAGATGTTAATGATTGAAATTGCGATTGGTGCGCTTGCCTGAGAAATATTTCAAGCAATATGAAACAAAGAATGTATATATAATATGATATTAAAGAATACTCGCTCCTTTTTTTTTTGGAAAAATTGATTTAATCAATCCCGGCTATGGGTACCACGACAAAAACAAACCCCCTTGATAAATTATTGTTCGGTCCAGCTTTTTGGGGGTATTTTACAATGGTAGTCCCAATAGGTGAACTTTGCCGTTTGTTTTTTTTTCTATCTTCTTCCTCGCTCTTTCATCCCTCCTTCTTCCCTCCTTTCTTCATCGCTCCCTCCTCCTCATCTCCCCTGCCACCCAACCCCTCCCTTCCACCCCACTACCCCTCACCCACCTCCCCTAACTGTCACCACTCCCTCACCACCCTCTCCCTCTCCCCGTCCCCATAACCCCTTTCCCTTCCCCGCCACCCTCTCCCCAATCCCCAAAACCCCCTCCCCTCCCCCTGGCCATCATCCTCTCCCCACCACCGATCCCCCTACCCCATGAAACTACTCCCCTCCCCAGCCCCTCCTCCGCCCCAAAACTCCCTCCCTATCCCACCACTTCTTCCCCGCCACGAAACACCTCCCCCACCCTCGAAATCATCTCCCTTGCCACTTGAAATCTCCTCCCCTGCGCCTGCCACTCCCTCCACCACCTTCAAACCACCTCCCGAAAACCCATATTAGACATCGAAGGAGAAGGCGAGAGCGAAAGCTAGAAAGAAAGCAAAGTGGTAGAGGAGGGGAATTGGTGGTGCTTATAGTGGTGGTGGAGGAAGAGAGAGAGAGAGTTGAAGATGTAGGAGAATTAGGAGGTTAGGAGGAAGGTGCCTGGGAGAACAGACTAGGATAAGGATTAGGAGATCTAAGGTTGTCGTCGCGGAAGGGGTGTTGCCGGCGAGAACAACGAAGAGGAAGATGATGATGATGATTTGCGGGGTTTCAAGGAGGCATCATCGAGGTGCTGGCGAGGAGAAAAGAGAAAATAGGGTGTATGTAAGGGGGAGGGGTATTTCGGGGTTGGAGGGGAGGGGGTGTGGGGTGGCAAGGTAAGTGGAAGGGGGTCGGTAGGAGAGAGGGGAAGGAGGTGTCGGGGGTCGGTACTCGGCGGGGAGGGGAAGAGGGTGGATGGCGAGAGGAGAAGGAAGAGAGGAGGGAGGGTGAAGGGGAGGAAGGAGAGAGGAGAAAATTAAAACATTAAAAATATATAATTAAAACAGGAAAAACAAAAGTAAATTTTTTTTTAAAAAAAATTAACTTCTTAAGCTGCTTCGGTTTGCCTTGACCGCTTTTGTAAAACGCCCCTTAAAGGTGGGATCGGTTAATATTAAATTGAAGTTGGGACTATTTTTGTCGGGGTGCCCATAGTTGGGACTGTTAGATTAATTTTTTCTTGTTTTTCACTAGCGAAAAAAACCTTAAATGACACAAACCAACTGATCCGGTTCTCCCAAAATCGGATAAGTAATTTCACTATATTTTGGCGCAATTTTTTGGGCCCACTAAGTGATCCGGTTTGGATGAAAATCGGATCGGTTTTGTAAATCATCGGGCTTTTCCTCAAATCGAATCGGCTTAGTAGGCCCAAAATATCAAAGCCAAACATCATTAATCAAATGGAACCCAAAATGCGCGACCCTCATAAATGAGACTCATCCCTCTTCACCCATCTTCGGCGCCTTACTTCTCTCTTCTCTCACTTCCCATCTCTTCTCTCTCCCTCTCTCTTCTCTCTTAAACCTAACCCTAATCCCCTACCCAGTCCTCCAGCCCTCTCTCCTATCTCATGCCGCAAATGCAGTGAGCCACCACCACCATCGGTCTTCGACACCCTCCCTCCTTTCGAACAAGCAATAACGGTTGAATGGATGATTTTTTTTTCTCTCTTGCCCTCCATCCACTCTTAAGTTTTTAACCCATAGTTGTTAAACCACCATTTCAAACAAAATTCTCCTCCTCTCCCTCTCTCCCTCACTAGTAGAAAAACGTTGATTTGCGTCTCCGAATGCGTCGCACAACCTGGAAACCAACGCAGATGTGAATGGGCGCATCATTTGCGTCGGACACTAAGGGGTCCGACGCAAAACATAATCATTTACGTCGGATTTATGGTGCATTCGACGCAAAAAGTAATATGATTTGCGTCGAAGGTACGCGATATGCGATGCAAATTGTTGTATACCACGATTTGCGTCGAACTTGCCCACCCAAAACGCGGCCCAGATTTAAAAAAGAACCACTATATGCACTTACTTGGCCCATCCGACGCACGTTCCTCACCTTCCCCTTTTAATTTTCGAGTTGTCTCAAACCCTCAAACCCTAACCTCTCATTCTTCTCTGTATCGCACACGTACACACTTTCTCTCTCTCTCCTCTTCTTCCTCATTCGGCTGCTACTCCCAACTCATAGAAATGGTGATTTCTCTCTCTCTCTCTCTCTCTCTCCTCTCACACTCCTAACGATGATTTTAATGGATTCTAAGGTTTTGATTTTCTCTCTCCTCTTAAATGCAGGCGCCGTTGAAGAAGCTTTCAAACCCTATGAGGGACATCAAGGTCGAGAAACTTGTTCTGGGTATTTGAATCTGGTGAAAGTGGAGATCGTATCACCATAGCTGCAAAGGTTGATTTTAATGGATTTTTGGGTTTAGATTTTTCTGGAATTTTTGTTCTGGGTATTTGAATTTGGTGTTGTAACACAAAATCAAAACCCTTTCTTCTTGGGTTTTTAGATTCTAATTTTCAAAAATCCCAGATCTTTCTTCTTCCTTAAAACGCAATAATTTACTCAACTCTTCAAAACCCAACTCAAATTTCACCATTTTCCTCTTTTCCTACCATGTTTTTTCTTTGCCTTTTTCTAGGTTTCCTCTGCTCCTCTTAAAAAAATAAAAAAGAAAATCTGAAAAATTAATCCTTTTTTCTTTGGTTTTTCTTCAAGAATTCAAAGAACACCATGAAAGATAAGCAAGAGAAGGTCTTCAATGTCAGAGCAGTAAAGGGCATGTCAAGAGGTCATCTTCTACACCAAAATTCATCTAAGAAGATAATATGCAAAAAAATCAACTGGGTACTGAAGATAATGAGCATATGAGTGATAAATTACGAGAAATTCCCAAAAATTGCTTCTGGGTTTCTTCTAAGCGAAGCAAAAGGGTCAAAGTTTCATCTGCAAACAATGTGGGAAAGGTTGAATTTGGTGAAATTTTGTCTGCAAGCTAAGTCTCCTAGAAAGTGGAATCTGATGAAAGTGGAGATCGTGTCACTGCACAACACTTCAAATGTCTTTGTCTGCTCGGATTTTACATTTTTTTTTACATATTTGTTCAACACAATTGAGGTAAGTTCATATATTTCATATATTTTTCAGTTTTAGATCTCGGAACTTAGGAATTTTTTTTCCTTTTTTTCTCTCATTGTAAATTACAAGTATTAGATAAGTTAGACAAAGAACACCTGATGAAGGCTTCATCGTTGTATCAGAGTATTGTATTTTTCCATTTTTTCATCGTTGTATTTTTATTGATCTAATTGTGAAACTTAGTGTGAAAACTGGGGCAGTTGTCAGATCTGATATGATGTGCTTTTTTTGTTGTTTGATTTAATTTTTTTTAATACAAATTAGCTAATTTGCGTCGGATTGTGTGAGGCATATCAAGCTTTTCCTTCCCAGCGCTGGGGCCATTAATTTGCTTGCTGTGAGGCATGTGCGTCGGATGTTGTGGCATGTCTGACGCAAATGGTGTGCAATTGCGCCGCACAATACCTAGTATCGACGCAAATGGTTGTGCGCACAAAATCTGGTTTGGGCTATTTATGTCGCACTAGATGCGCGTCGTTAAGCGATGCGGCCTGATTTCTCATATGCGCGACCCTTCGACGCAAAACTGGTGGTCCAAGTCCGACGCAAATCAATGATTTTACTAGTGCCTCTTATCTTTCCTTCTACCAGGCCTTCGAGTGCCTCTCGTTCTTATTGGTGTCTCCTATCTTTCTCCTCCTACTCTTTCTAACCGGTCAGCTTGTGAAGCGGGGTAGGGTAAGTCTCGGTGGCTATGGGTGGTTTCGGGGATAGTGGGTGGATTTCGGGTAAATGTGGGTGGTTTGGGGCTAAGAAGGTGGTTTCGGGGGGCTAGGAGTGTGGTTTAGGGTTTAGTGCCGAGTGGTTTCGGGAATAGAATTGGTGGTTCCGGGCAATTGGGGGTGTTTTAGAATTTGCGAGAGGAAGATAGGAGTGGAATGGCGTAACCAAGATGAAGATTTTGAAATCAAAGAATGGTGTTATGTGTTCTCGATGGTTGTTGGATGGAAGAGGTGACCTTTTGGCGATAACTTTGGGTGGGCTCCCATGGTCTTTGACCGGGTTCTAGTGGGGGTGGTCGTGATTCACGGCGGGTAGTAGTGGTTTCGTGGTGTTAGTAGTGGTGGTGGCAAAGTGGGTGGGGTGGAAATGTAATTGGATTGTGTCGAACTGATTTCGGTGCGGTGGAGGTCGTGGACATTAGGACCGGTGGAGGTGGGGTGAGGGTGGCGGTGGTGGGGCCGGGTGGAGGGGGTAGCTTGTTGAGGAGGTTGGGTGTTCAGTAAACGATCAGGGTTTCCAAGATCTCCATCTCTAAGTGAAGGGAGGGGGGTTGGGGAATCAAGTTGGAGGAATATTAGGGCGACTGAGGGAGTGAAAGCCGAAAACCAGCTCAACCAAACAACATTTAAGGGAATGTAATCAATCTACCATTTTCCCATTCATGTAACCCCCTTACCAATCGCCCTCTAAATTACTACTCAATACCATCGTTTACAACATATTTAGTAGAGTTGGAGACTTGAGATAACCGCACTTATTGTTGGAACCGGGAGTTAACCTATAAGTCAACCATTATATCTCCTTTTTATATCTCGTTTGTGGACTGGGATGTACACCCAACAATCCTCCCATAGACCAAGGATTACAAGACTCGACCTCCCCTTCCCGGTGATAATATGTCTAATCATCTTGTACCGCCACCCACCCGCGAAACACGCCGCCCGACCACCGTCACCATAATATCAAGAAGACTTTCGACATAAGGCACCAAATATAGATTTTCGGTCTCGACGTCACACTCGAAGCCTCCACACATTCCTAGATGTACGATGCCTCCAAGCTATGCTTGCACCCTTAACGCGGGTTTTCGTTTCACCGTCTCCACGCCATACCAAACAATATCCCACCTAGAGATCGGTAAAAGTGAAGAAGACTCCTCCAAAAATATGTAGCCACGATCTCAACTTGTCATCATTACTCTCCATTACATCACCCTAGTGCAAAAGCTCCCTACTCACACAGAGAAGCAAAACCAAGGCCTCACTTAACCCCTGAGTCTTGATCATCACAACCCAAACCATAAGGACTTTTCATAGTTCTTCGAGCATTCCGCTTATGCTCCGCACACGATCAAAATATCCTTCTCTAGGCTCGATTTCTCATACACCATGCTCATGTGTGCCTTCTTCTTCACGAGACCTACATATACAATATTTTAACCGAACAACACTCTTTGTGGAAGTTTTCCTCATTGCTTCCTTTGCTACCTTTGCCGTGGTTCCCCATGGTGT
Organism: Beta corolliflora; assembly: GCA_947648045.1. Lineage (NCBI taxonomy): Eukaryota > Viridiplantae > Streptophyta > Magnoliopsida > Caryophyllales > Amaranthaceae > Beta > Beta corolliflora. The sequence continues at coordinate 4,819 of CANSZD010003666.1, read as the reverse complement.
ACACCGATCCCGCTACACCTCGAGCTACTACCATAACACCTTAGCAACTTTCCGGAAGCACCCTCAAACACTACATTAGGAGGTGGACTTAACAAGTCGACTAATTGATATCAAATTTTCTTCAAATTAGGGACCCGACATGACATCCTTCAACTCAAAAATGTCCCCATTTGCAAGCTCCACACTCACATCTCCTCCGCCATTAACCTCTTATGGTCAATCATCTACAAGGTATATCTTTCCAAGCTCCTCGCACTCAAATTCTCAAAAATTCCTTGTATAGCGAAGAATGAAATGAAGAACCCGAATCCAAGATCCATGAAACCGTTAGCTTCTACGCATTGCTACCACCAAAGCATGAAACATACTCCATTACGTAGCTCGGTGAAGCATCACTCTCTTCATCGCTTATCTTCATCCTCCCCTTATTTTTCATGCTCTTATCAATGTCTTTGAAATTTTCGCATTGTCTCCTTTAGTGACCTTTCTTGCCACATTCCACACTTTGCCTCGCCTTACCTGACTCTTCCACCGCCTCTAGCCCCTTGAATTTCTCCGCTACATCTCATGTTGTCTCCTCAGAATAACCCGACCCATCCGGATCAAGTATATCGTCACTCATGCGCATCCAAGGCCAACAAACGTCCTCGATAACCAAACACAAGGTATTCGGCGCATTTTGTCCTCATTGCCGCACCCGAGAACCTTCCTGTGAGGTCACCCATCCCAAGACTACTCCCAGCCAAGCACGCTAATTTGGGGAAGAACTAGCGAATTAAGCTCCCTAAAAGAAGATGCATCTTGTTGGAATGAATGAACCTGCTAAATCTCTTTAAAGAATCACGAGGGTATTACATACACCCCTACTGAGTGACAAAGCAACGCCTTTCCATCCTTCTTGAGACTCCACATATCGACATACGGCATGCTGGGTCGCTCCACCAGAAGCTAATCACATATTCGACACGCAACAAAGTGATATAGCCTTAGAATCCTCCCCCACTAGGCGACTAACCTTGGATTAATTATCCACACGATCGGTACGGTCAGCAGAGTTGCTCGATACCATTTCAGAACACCCAACCTATCCGGATCGAGTATATTATCACCAATGCGCATCCGTGGTCAACAATTGTCCTCGATAACTAACACAGTTCTTCCGGCCGCATTTTATCCCTCACTTCGCGCACCCTTAAACCTCAAAGAGGTCACCCATCCTAAGACTACTCTCCAAGCACGCTTAATCGTGGAGAAACTAAGGAATTAAGCCTTATAAAGAAAGATGCATCTTGGTTGGAACAAAAGAAACTGCTAAAATCCCTTTTAAAGCAATCTCGTGAAGTGTATCACATCCTCCTCACCCCTCCGCCGATGTATGCTCCACCAGATGACTTCCCCCGAGATCCACACCGAGTACTCACCGCCAAATGCTCTCCGAACACCAAATCTCCCATAACATCAAAATCCAACTTTAGTGCTTCCTTCCCCGCGGAATTACTAATAGAAGAAACAAATGTTCCCCACTCTTTGGTAAAGAGGACACTAAAATCAAAGCTTTGACCTCATCATCAAAAGGTAATTTTCCGCGTAGGCCAATTGACTAATTATTTTACTAATCTCATTATTAAATTCAAAAATAGATTCACATGAATCATCTTAAGTTCAAACAAATTACACATTAAATATAACAAAAGGCGTCCAGGATTTTAATATCATGGGCCAAATTTGATGCGTTAGTTTTTTTTTCGTTCAAAATGTTCCTTTTTACTTACACCTTTAATTTTAATACTAATTGTATATATCTTAGTTTAATCCTAATGTCAATACTACTCATCCCAAAAGTAGATGAGTTAGCTAGGGAGATAATGTAGTATTTTCTAGTCGGGATGAGTAGATAGGATATGAGCATAGAGGACTGGATATATATGTATGAATGAGAGATGGGGTGTGAGATCTCATTTTTTTGCAGGCGATAAGTACTATTGTCATGAATGATTCCTAAGACTAAAAGTGTGTATAGTATTAAGAAACATATAAGAAAAGAAAAGTGTAAAAAAAAGAATATTATGAATGATGGAGTATTAAAAAAATTCTATTAATTTAAATGGGGTGAATTTACAATATACCATAATGACACCTAAGAATACAAGGATACCATAACACGGGCATATAAATACTAAACGAAAAAGTGGGCTAGTGGGTAATTGCAAAAGAATGTTAAATGTTTTTTTATTTTGTAAAGTTAATTAAGTGACGCAGGTCCAAGATTATCCAAAGATAAAAATATTCATTTTGTATAAGAAACATATATGTTAAGTAGTTTTTAAGAATTTTTTTTTATGAGAGCTTTCTAAGAATTGAGTGATAATGGAAAAATAGAAAAAGAAATGAAAAGAAAGATTACTAATTAAAACCATGAAACGAAAGAAGAAAACACTGAGATACAAAAAATCTCACCCTATAATAAACCAATAATAAAAGACAAAAAAAAAAAAGAAGTTGAACGAGGATGCCAACGCAACCAAAGGCCAAAAGTAAATGGTAAGCAAATGACAAACATGCACAAATACACAATCTCGGGAGTCTGAACTCGCCATCTCGGGTATATGCTATTATTCACATCACTCGCTCTTTGCAGACAACCTATGCTTAAATTTCTGCTATGCTATTTGGATTGTTTTTCTGATCATGGGATGGGTCACGGCGGGCCGGGAGGCCACCTCCCGGATCCGCCCTAATATATACCTTGTTCATGCGGAAAGACTTCTCGTACATGTTAGAAAGGAAGAGTCTTGACTTCAATTTCACATTGTTTTCTTAACGTCCTTAACATTACAAACTAACATGCCTCTTCTGTAATGTGCTTCAACCACACCTAACGCTCGAGGTCGACTTAGACAATGTTCATATTTCATTGCAACGAGGCTTCTTTCTCGATAGAGAATGAGTACATATCTTTGAAATAAAGAAAATTATATGTCATATTTATATATAGTAGGTGCATTTTGGTTGCATTTTAGAGCATTTTAGATTCATATTTAGGTTGTTTATTGGATCATAACTTCTTAAGTGATCATTATATATCTGCATGTTACGGTCTGTTTTCTTATTTTTGATGAACCTTGGTAATGGAATACATATTTCTGGGAGTATGATTACAAAAGCTTAAGGATTAGGGGGACTTTGAAGGAAGGTGCATTAGCATAAAGGATGCGTACGGAGATGTTATAAGCACGAGTTCGAGAAGAAAATAAAAAGCGGAAAATCATTAGAAAAAATATGGAAAAGGAGGTCACGTCTACTATTATGGCCATAAATGGATGTGATTACGGAAATTTGAATAGTGAATTTGGAAACTATATCTTGAAGACTTTCCAACAATAGGAGACGCGCTCAAAGGAGCTTACGAATAAAAGAGTTATGCTCTTTCGGAAGTTACGCCTTTGTTTCGATGGAGCTCTCCTACCGTACGCGTGGATCACTAATTCGACTCTTATCAATGAATATTTGAATTTCCTGTATCTTGTAACTTAATTTCCCCTATTCATATTAGGTTACTTAATATTATTTAGATTAGGAACCTCACTCTTCTCTTCTCTCTGTCAACTTTATATTTTATCTTCCTTAGTTTTTAATTTTTAGTTTTCTTCTTCTTTTTCTCTAGCTTTTTAGTTGCAAAACCCTAGTTATATTCTTCTTCCATTAATTATGAGTTCAATTAGTTTTTTCATTGATATCTTCTGAAGTTATGTTTTCCATTGTAAAAATTTAGATTTTATTCATTATTTCATGATTGAGTAGCTTTTTTTTGTTTCGGGGTTGGGAATCCAGTGTTTATATCTTATGATTAACTCGATTGATAATGACCGATGTTTTGTTTAATCATTGGTATCTCTAATGATTAGTGTTTTTATTGATAATCTTGCAACCTCGACCAATTTGCTTGATTAAATTTACAATAAGAGTGAGAATTGAAAGATCGTTTATTGGAGCGCCACCTACACAAAGAAATCTCGATTATGCTAGCGACCGTACACTGTATATGTTGATTTGAGAGCAAGTAAGGCCTCGACTCCGTAGGATTAACCTTTGCTCTAGATATCTGATTAATTAAACTAATGATGATATTTTTGATGTATTTTATAATTATAAACATGGTGAACCAGTTGCCCTATATCTTTTAGTTTAATCTTTAGTTTAGATACTCCTAATTCTAATATTCTAATCTTGTTTAGTTTCTTCACACCTTATGCTCAGATTAAAACGACTATCTCTCCGTGACGTGACCCTACTTATCCTACCATATCATGAGGTGTTTATTAAATTATTTTTGACAAAATAGAAGATACCTCATCAGAACAATCCTCATTATAGTTTCTTCCCCAGATGCCAAATTCTCACCATCGAATTCACCAATCATCACCTTCCCCACACCATTATACTCCCCTATTTAACACGATCTAGCCGCATAAATGATTGAACCTAGCTCTTGATACCACCAGTTAGGGCCCACGAGTTCACCCCACAGTCCACCTATTAGTATGATACGGGACCGGTTCGGGGCTCAACCTGTATTCGGCTTGTTTCTTGTGGCCTCCCTTCCGTGTTTCATACTAATTGGGAGTAAACGAACCCTTATAATCTAAAGATACTTTAATCTCTCGATGCGGAACCTGGGATGTACAGTTCCAACAATCCTCCTCGCATCAAGGACCATAAGATTCTATGGCCTCCTCCAATGATAATTTGTTTAACCATCTCTGCACCGCCAACCTTCAAAACACGCCCGCCTCGATCAACACAATATCAAGAAGACTTT
>CANSZD010003665.1:0-108215 GCA_947648045.1 Beta corolliflora | reverse complement strand
TCAACTTCACTTGAAGTTTTCACTTAAACTAGCCACTCAAAGTTTTTCTCTGGCTGTAACTTCAATCAAAGTCCCCCTTATATTACCCCAAAACTAAAATACAATAATATATCAAATAAACTTAGTGGAATTAGAGTAAGGAAGGCAAGAACAAATGACTTTTATGAGAGTAAATGAAGGCACTAACACTTTACTTAGTTAAACTCACTAATTCACTTGGTCGCACAATAAATTGGAAACTTCATTAGACACTAGTATTTATAGTGGTAATAACTTTAGAACGTGATTAAACATGTTGTTATAAACCATTATCCCACGACAGCCTTACTCCTGGCGGAACACGTTCCTTTTAAAACCCATGATCTCCATGATCACCGCTCACAACGGAGATAAACATGTTACCAAGCTCCTTAATTTTAGCAAACTACTTAAAATGTAATTTAAAATTCGATTTAATTAAAAGTATTTGAATTAATAAAACCAAAATAAATCCTTACCAAAAATATTATCTTTAAAATATTTTCCATAAAACCGAAAAGGGATATTTATTATCTTTATAAAAATAAAATCTTTTCTTAAAAGATTTTCCTTAAAATCGTATTTTCCTACCTTTAAATAAAATGTGCTTACCTAGAATTTTGGCATAAAATACTTTCAAACGATATATTTAACCGCTAAATGCTCATCCTTAGTCTAGTTCCTTTTAATAGTTAGCTCCTGAACTTATTATTTTCAACGCCAGTTCGTACGTTCCTAAGGAAGGAACAAACGGCTCAGTCTCATTCTAAATTCCCCACAGTGCCTTTCCATTCACTGGTTCCTTTACATTGGACCCAAAACAAGAAGTCTCACTTTGGCATTCTTGCTCCAATGCGCCCGATGTACCAAATGTTTGAACATCTTCACTTAGTCTTCAAAATCCACACTTGAGTTTTCTTCTTTGACTTAGTATTCTCTTTGTTCCTTTCATTGATACCTTGGGAATTCATTCACCTAAATAACTTGTTAGTCCAATACTTAGTTTGCATCTTTGTTTTTGTCATCATCAAAACTAGTGGTTCAACAATTTCCCTTTTATATGATGACAACAAAAGGTACAAAATAAGGAAAACAACAAATAAAACATAAGAGAATGAAAAAAATAAAATTATAATTTATATAATTTAATAAAGGTGATTTCAAGGGATGTAAATTTTTTCATTGTTGTCATTTTTTCATTTTCCAGTTGTTTGTTTTGTCAATTTTCAACTTAGTTTGTTCACTGTATCTTTTCCCCCTTGTCATCGTCAAAAAAAGATCAAACTCTTGGTGATTTTTTGGGATGACTGATTTTACAAGACCTTTAGACCCATTAACAAGCACCAAAAAAGGATGGTTAAGTTGGGAATTTCAAAGGTTAGACTTGCTCCAAACAAGAATCACATAATACTAGCCATTCCAAGTAAGAAATTATGCAATCAAATCACAAACAAAGACAAATATAGCAAAAGTCATTATATTTATAGCACTTATTCCATTAAAGTACAAAAGATAAAAAGGAGAAAAAAAAAAGAAAAGAAACAAAGCTAAGAGTTCTGTTCCCTTTAAGAGAAATAAGAACTAGACATTAGGAAGGGAAGGGAGTTGATGTTCCTCTACGACTTCTTCCTCAACCACTTCTTCCAACTTCTTCATCACCTCTCCATGATGTCCATCAAGTTGTTGCTTCAAAGTGTTAATGGCTTGAGCCATCATCTTCATGTTCTTTATTGCTCAATCACGGTATCACTAATGACTTTCATTAAACCCATCATTTTATCGGTTTAGCATCTAAAAGTCCGGTGAAAGGTGATTGCAAAACTTAATCATATGTTGGAGCAAAGAGACACGCTTCATTAACCCAACCTAATTCATACGAAGGAACTTGTTCCTTTCCCTGAGAACAGTCGTGGGTAGTTTTAGGTGGAGGAAGCTGGGGTGTTTTCTTGGGATGAACTGTTGTTCCTTTGAGAGAAATAGAAAGTGAGGTGATGGTGTAAATGGAAGGAAGAAAAGGTGGTTGTGGTGGAAGGTGGAGTGGATGTAGAGGAGAAAGGGTTTGGTTCTCTCATCTCGACGCCCTTGACCCGTTAAAAAGCAGAACGGAAAGAGAAGGATGAGGGAGAAATGGAAGGAATTTTAGTGAGGGGTAACTAGTATTTTTGGTGAGGATGGAGGAGTTGGTTCCTTAGGTGAGTTGTGATCCACGATTCCTCCGCATGGATAGGACTAAAGAGAGTCCTTATTTGAAGGAACATGACCGGGTCTTAAAAGTTCTCAACCTAGAACTTTGTCTAACACGTTAGGAACATGAGAGGTAGGATTTTTGGTAACCTTGTTTTCTTCTCTTAGGTGCATGTTCCTTTGGTTCAATAGGGGCACAAACTTGTTCCTCCGGTATGACTTCTACTTCCTCTTCCACCGCCTTAGGCGGTTTCTCTTGTTTGAGGAACTAGAAGCGATCCTCCCTTAAATGACACTCCATCTTAGACGAGAGAGGTCCAAGACATACAAAGTCTTTTCATTTAAAATGTGACCTTGTTTTATACCCAGGGTAGGCGAACTAGTAGTCTTCACTTTGAAGTGAGAAAGAAGAGAGGTGATCAAGCACCAAAGCCAACAACACAGTTGATTGTCAATGCAATGAGTTAGATGTTGGATAAAGAGAAGGAAAGTTAATTTGGATGTGGTGGTCATGGCAAAGCATATAGCACATATCAAGAGACCAACCTCATTCCTCTTTTCAATTCGAGGAATGAATGCTCTCAAAACAAGGTTAAACAATTTTTTGTGGGACTGGGGAGAGAAGATTATGGTTGATCTTAGTTTGCGCGGGTCCCCCAAAAGATTCAACAATATCGTCTTGGGAGAAATTAAGAAAGGTAACGGTTGGCCTTTCCTCTTAAAATATAGATCGGTTCCTTTGCAAGGAACTTCCCATATTTTTCCTAAAGTTTCTTGAGAAAATTTAATTTTCTTCCCCTAACTTCGGTAGTACATACTCCATCGGTGTTGATGAAGTTTGCCTCAAAACTCATCCATAGCTAAAGTAACTAAGGCATTGTTATATGCGGGTTTCAAACAGGTATTCCATACCTGTTCCTTTAAAATATCAAGTTAATTCATTGAATCTAACTTTCTTGGCCACTCCAAATCTACACAAAATCCTAAAACATACCTTGAATCGCTCCTTTCAACTCTTTTCTTGGAACAGTGCGTAGCTTCTTCTTCCCCCTCAATTGTTTCTAGGGTTTCTTCCTCATCATCTTCCCCAATTAGTTTTCTTCTTCTCACACTTCTCCTAGGTGACTCCAATTTTTGCTCTTCTACCGCCATTGTTGTTCCTTGAAAATTTTCGACTTCTAGGGTTTTGGATGGAGAAGCAGGGTTTTCCATTTGAGAGGTTTTGGGAGTTTTTGCTTTTGGAAAAGGTGAATTGAGGGAGGTTTTTGCCATTTGGTGAAAAGAAATTGTGGTTTTATGTGGTGCGAAGAGATGTGAAGGTGATGAACAATGGTGAAGTTGAAGCGTTTAAGGAACACGGTTTTGGAAGGGAAGAAGGAAAAGAAAGAAGATGCATGTAACTGATAAATGAAGAGTTACACGCGTAAAAATTAAAAAGATAAAAATAAAATAAAAGATAAAAGAAAAAGAAAAGATAAGAAGGAAATCATGACTTGATTAAATCTGATTCCTATATTTTTTGGGATTTTTCGGATTTTTTTGATTTTTATGGACTTTTTAATTTATGGAAAGAAAGTAAATTCTAAGGAACTTGTGCTATAGGAACAACTTATGCTAAATATCAACATTCTTCATATCATGCATGTTTCTATAACTTAGGAACAATAAGGGGAGTATTATGTGACATTTGTGAGTAACTTTATTCCTCCGAATCCATGTTTATGTTTTGAACATTTTAATTTGCAATGGTCTTAGGCAATTTAATCACGGCTCTTAATATCACATAGAGTAAGACAAATCAATTCGGACATAGGGGGATTGGAATAGGAACAATTACTTAAGTTTTATTAAACCTAACTCAAGCCTTATTTTTCATATCTATCTCTTTGTATAGGCTTGGTTAGTATATCAAAGAATCTCGATTTTTAGTTTGACAAAACTCAAGTTTAATTAAACCTTTTTCCACATTTTCTTTTAGAAAGTGATGTCGATATGTATATGCTTAACTCTTGAATGATGCACTTGGATCTTTTGAAATACTAATGGCACTTGTATTATCACAATAAATAGGAACACAATTAAAGATTATTCCATAGTCACAAAGTTGTTGTTTTATCAAAAAGCATTTGAGAGCAACATGCAAGAAGAAGAACATATTCGCTTAAGAATGGATAAAAGCAATCGTGTTTTGTTTCTTGGTGCTCCAAGAAACTAAACTATGACTAAGAAATTGAACCATACCGAGGTGCTTTTCCTATTTACAAGATCTCCCAAGATAGTCGCATCGGCATATCCTCTTAACTCAAATGTATCACTTCTTGGATAGAAAAGTCCAAAATCATATGTTCCTTTAAGATATCTAAGAATTCTCTTCACACAGAGTTAGATGAGACTCCTTGGGATTTGCTTGAAATCTAGCACATTGCAAACAAACCAACACTAAAAGCTATGTCCGGACGATTAGCAGTTAGATACGAAAGAGAACCAATCATGCCTCTATATTTTGTTTGATCGACACTTGTTCCTATGGAATCTTCATCTAATCTAGTTGAAGTTCCCATAGGAGTGTGATTTATCTTTGAATTTTCGAGGCCATATTTCTTTAACAATTCCTTTATGTATTTTTTGTTGGTGAATAATTATTCCTTTTTCGTTTGGTTAATTTGTAACCCAAGAAAGAAATTTAACTCACCCATCATACTCATCTCAAATTCATTACTCATAAGGTTTGAGAATTCTTTGCATAATGATTCATTAGTTGCTCCAAAAATAATGTCATCAACATATATTTGAATAAGAAGTATATCAGTTCCTTTTGATTTTAGAAACAAAGTTTTATCTACCTTTTCTCTTTAAAAGTTGTTTTCTAAAAGGAACTTAGATAATCTCTCATACCATGACCTAGGCGCGTGCTTTAACCCATAAAGAGCCTTGTCAAGTTTGTAGACATGGTTTGGGAGATCATTGCTTTCAAATCCGGGGGTTGTTCAACATATACATCTTCATTTAAATAGCCATTAAGAAACACACACTTGACATCCATTTGATATAGTTTAAATCCCATATAAGCAAAGAAATGCTATTAGTATTCTAATGGCTTTAAGTCTAGCAACAGGAGCAAAGGTTTTTTTCATAGTCAATTCCTTCTTGTTGATTATAACCTTTTACTACAAGTCTAGCTTTGTTCCGTACAATTGTTCCGTACTCATCTAGTTTGTTTCTAAACACCCATTTTAAGCCAATTACTTTTTATTGTTTAGAAGAGGGAACTAGATGCCATACCTTGTTTTTTCGAACTCATTTAATTCGGCTTGCATAGATGTGATCCAATCGTAATCCGTTAGGGCTTCTTCATGATTTCTTGGTTCCATCATTGATAAGAACGCATGAAATGCACAAAAATTTCTTAACCGAGATCTAGTTTGTGTACCTTTGGATATGTCACTTATTATGAGTTCCACTGGATGTGATTTTTGATGTCTCCAAGGTTTTGGTCCAAGGTTTTGGTTAAAACTCCCTTATAGGAACAAGTTGTTCCTCTTGAGTTTCATGAGAGGATGAGGAGCCTTGTTCATTTGTTCCTCATTCGGCAATTGTTGAATCGGTTCCTTGACATTTTCATTCTTAGCGGAAACAGGAACAACTCCATCATCTTGAGGAACAAGAACATCATTGTTTTGAAAGTTTTCATCTTCTTCGTTCCTTTCCTATTTTATTCCTTCTTCCTCAATTGAATCTCGCATCTTTATCACTTGATCGAACCAAGCCTATCTCAAAGTCATCATCCCGCTTGCTTGGATTAAAATTGTCGAGATTCATCAAAGATTATATGAACACTTTATTCAACACACATAGTTCTTTTATTATAAACTCTATAAGCCTTACTATGTGATGAATATCCTAAGAATATTGCTTCATCACTCCTTGCATTAAATTTTCCAAGATTATCTTTCCCATTATTATGAACAAAACATTTACAACCAAATGTTTTGAAATATGTAATATTGGGTTTCTTTCCAAAACAAAGCTCATAAGCGGTTTTTGTTAATGATAGGTCTCATTATGGCACGATTTATTATGTGAAAAGCAGTATTAACAGCCTCAGCCCAAAAGTTCCTTGGAAGTTCACTTGCAATTAACATAGTCCTAGCCATTTCCTCCAAAGTTATATTTTTCCTTTCTACTACCCCATTTTGTTGTGGTATCATAAGGGCGTAAAAATTATGATCTAGGCCATGGTCTCTGCTAAGTCATCAAATTTAAAATTTTCAAATTCTTTACCATGATCGGATTTTTATATGCATTAATTTATGTCCACTCAAATTTTGAACTCTTTTAGCAAAGACAAGGAACTCATCATAAGTCTCATCCTTACTAGAGAGAAAAATAACCCAAGGGTACCTAGAGTAGTCATCAACAATAATTAGCACATACCTCTTACCACTTCTACTTTGAATTCTCATGGGGCCGGCCACGCAAATCCATATGAATTAATTCTAATGCCTTTGTGGTGCTCACAATAGTTTGAGATTTGAAAGAGGATCTAATATGCTTACCTTTGGCACATGCATCACAAACTTGATCAATATGAAATTTTATAGATGGTAATCCCAAAATAATATCTTTTGATCGAAGTTTGTCAAGTAATGAAAAGCTAGAATGTCCTAGACGCTTATGCCATAAGAGTGGATCATCTTCAATAACACTTTAAGGCATGTCAAATTATTTTTAGGAACAAGATCAAGATCCACAATATATGTGTTCCCTTTCCTTGTTCCTTTCAAGATGACATTCTTAGAGTTAATGTTAACGATCAAACATTTTTCACTATTAAATTTAACAACATTTCCTTTGTCACATAATTGGGAAATACTTAAAAGATTGTGCTTTAAACCTTTAACTAGAAACACATTATCAATGGAACTTGATGGTGACTTACCAACCTTACCCATGGCAACTATGTTACCTTTCTTATTGTCACCAAAAGTCACACTTCCACCTTCATAGGTTGAGAGTTAGAGAAACTTAGATTTATCTCCCCGTCATATGCTTAGAACAACCACTATCAAGATACCAAGTGTTGTTCCCCTCACTCCAACCCCGCAAAAAACAACTAGTTGTTAGTTGTAGGAACCCCTTGTTTCGTGGGTTCCCGTTTCTTGACTAGCATTTGATTTAGCCACCCATTTCATGTTGCTCAACTTCACATTTTTGCCAATCATTCCAGTTCTTAGTTGACATTGATTTATGTAATGACCTATCTTTCCACAAGTACATGCAAATTTTGTCACTAGGTAAGTCAACATATTTCTTAGGCTTGTTCCTCTTCTTGTAGTTTTCAAAACCAAGACCTTCTTTTCTTTTAGTATGTGGTCTCTCAATCCACTTAGGAACAACCATCACTTTGCCTCTGTTCCTTGCAACAACCGGTTCCTTCTTGAGATTACAGATCTGTTCCTTTAAAACATTTTTCTCTTTATTCAAATTTTCGACTTCGGATATGTAACCTTTCGAAGAGTTGATCTAATATCAAATGAACTTAGAACAAGGGGACAAATTCCTTTAAGTGTGAAATTTCTAAATTGATGAGATAATTTTCATTCTTCACACTCTCATACAATTCCTTGATTTTTAAATTCTTATCAAATAAATCAAAGAACCTAGTTTCAACATCCGTTCTCATTTTATTAAGCCATTCTATATGTTCTTTGCAAACTTTAACAGCTTGTTCGGTTTGTTCACGTTTTTCACGTTCATCTCTACATTCAAGAATTGCATCATAAAGAAGATCATAAATTTCGGTTTAGTTTTTACATCTAAGTACGATTCAAGTACATGTTGACTTACCTCAACATTTTCTTCATCTTCTTTTCGTCGTTGTTTGCCATGAGGCAAAGATTTACAATTTCTTCGCTTTGTTGTTCCTCTTCCTCTTCGAGCCTCTCGAATCTCCCCAAGCTGCTATCATAGCCTTTCGAACTTTCGCTTTAGAGAAAGGTGCTTTAGTTTCCCTGTTCCTTTCGCAAATAAGCGTTCCTTGTTCCTTTCTTTGGTCTTGTCATTTTCCCAAAGTGGACATTCCTTTATGAAGTGATCTCGTACTACCACATTTATGACAAGCGCTTTGTTAGAAAACTTTTTAGTTTTACCTTTGAAGTTCCCATTCTTCATGTTCCTATACATCTTTCGAAATTTTCGGACCATGAGTGCCGTCTTCCCTCTCCTTCGAGTCGAGTCATCTTCATCATCTCGCTTTAAGGGCAATGGATTTTGACTTAGAGCTTTCACCATACTCGCATCAAGGTGGAGATCATGAGTCATAAGTGATCCAAGTAAGTCGCTCCAAGTTGAACTTAGTGAAGTCTTTTGTTTCTTGTAAAACAAAGGACCTTAGCTATCCATCTATCCTTAGGAAGACTCCTAAGAACTTTTCGAACCTGTTCCTCGATGAAATAAACTTACCAAGAGAAGCTAGCTCATTAATAATCTAAGTAAAATGAGTAAACATCTCTTGTATACTTTCCTTAGCCTTCATGGAGAACTGTTCATATTGATTCAATAGTAAATCAATTTTGGATCTCTTGACTTCATTAGTTCCTTCATGGGTTACTTAGTAAATCCCATATTTGCTTTACGAATTTGCATCCCATGATCCTACCGTGTTCATAGGGTCCAAGTCCACAATGCAACGCTTAACAAACCATAGCATTAACTTCCATTTTTTCGAAATCGGTTTTGGCATATTCGGAGAAGGGTTTAGGAATTACCTCATTCTTGTCATTAGTAGTTAGGACCTCAAAATCACCAACTTCAATGACTCTCCATACCCGGTAGTTTTCGGCCTTGATGAATATCTCCATTATGTTCATCCAAGAGGGAATAGAACTTCCCATTGAACATAGGAGGCCTTTGCGTAGAGTAACCTTCCTCAAGTTTCTCAGTGGTATTCATTGTTCCTTGGATCTTTTTTCAATAGGGTTTTCTATTTTTCGTGAGTTCTAGCTCGATAGATCGATACCAATTGTTATTTCACTAGGAACAATACAAGAGGGGGGGTGAATTGTATGTGAAGAAATAAACGTAACTTTTTGCGGAATTTTAAACTTTAAACACGTAAACAAGCTGAAGGAACACAAGAGATTTTTAGGAGGAAAACTTCTTGGGCCCAACAAGAAGAAACAACCTCGACCACTAGTGATTTTAAACTCAACTCTTTCACTAATTAGGCCAAACAACTTTGTTACAACCTAATTCAACTCACGGGCCTCACATTGAGTTCCTAAACTCAAGTTCCCGAACAACTGTTCCTTAACGAGATGTTCCTCTCAACTTCACTTGAAATTTTCTCACTTTTAACTCGCTTCACTCAAAACTTTCTCTCTTCTGAGAACTTCACTCAAAGTCCCCTTACCCCAAAAACCAAAATACAATAGATCAAATAAACTTAGTGGAATTAGAGTAAGAAGGCAAAAAAAATGGCTTTTATGAGAGAATGAAGGCACCGACACTTTACTTAGTTAAACTCACTAATTCACTTGGTCAGACACAAATTGGAACCTCATTAGACACTAGTATTTATAGTGGTAATAACTTAGAACGTGGGATTAAAACATGTGTTAGTGGTAAAGCCAATATCCCATGACGTTCCTTACTCGGAGGGAACACGTTCCTCTTTAAACCCATGATCTCCATGATCACCGTTAAACGTGGGAGATAAACATGTTACTGCTCCCTTAATTTTAGCAACCACTTAAAGTAGTAATTCTAAAATTTAATTTAATTAAAAAGTATTTGAATTAATAAAACCAAAATAAAAAATCCTTTTACTAAAAATATTATCTTTAAAATATTTTCCATAAAAACCGAAAAGGATATTTATTATCTTTATAAAAATAAAATCTATTCCTTAACAAGATTTTCCTTAAAATCGATTCTACCTTAAATAAAACAATTACCTAGAATTTAGACATAAAATACTCAAACGACATATTTAACCGTTCTCTCAAGCCATCCCAAGTCTAGTTCGTTTTAATAGTGAGTTCCTTTAACTTATTATTACGGCGTCGGTTCATCTGTTCCTTACGAAGGAACAAACACTCATTCTCATTCTACATTGCCACGGTTCCTTACCATTCTTACTCGTTCTTTTTACATTGGAATTAGAAACAAAAGCCTCGCTTTGGTCTTCTTGCTCCAATGTTGCTCCAAGCACAAATCTTTGAACATCTTCACTTAGTCTTCAAAATCCACACTTGATTTCTTCTTTGACTTAATTTTCTCTTTGTTCCTTTCATTGATACCTTGAAATTCATTCACTTAAATAACTTGTTAGTCCAATACTTAGTTTGCATCTTTGTTCCTTTGTCATCATCAAAACTAGGGTTCAACAGTTTAATAGCATTTAGGTAATTATATATACTATAGTTTTACTACATATATATTTTGGGATCATGTGCCTCTTTATTGGGTCATCTAACCATAAGAATATTCTAGGCGAGATACCCTTGGTTTTTTTAGTAAAGATGTCCTATATAAAGGCAACCTTTGTCTTCGACGAGCATATGAGAGAATGAATTAGTGCCGAGCCGACCTCCCGCTTAAACAAAATTGCATGGCAATCGTTTCTATCCTATACACGCAGAGCACTCAATGACACAAAGTCATCTTGGTATCGAGCAAGGCTCGAAAGTTCTAATCTTTTTCGCATTAGTAAGTTCTTCTTAATGTGTATTGTTTGTGGCGGTATTCTAAAGTTCCCGTAGAAAGTTGCCACCTTTTATTTCCTCTCTTGTTGTTTGTGAAGGAAGTAGAATTTAGTGAGTTAAAATCGATAAAAGTAGAGTCTTTCTCGCACCTAGTTGAAATATATAATAATTTGAATAGCATCATGAGTAATACAAAGATAGAAATCCCAAGCCCTTTGTATCTTCACCCCTCGAGAGCACCAACACAATCGTTGTGAAAAACTAGAAGGTCAGTCCAAATTATATGGAAGAGGTCTTTTGAGATCAACCTTGCCTCAAAAAAGAAAATTAGGCTTTGTGGACCGGGGAGAAAAAGAGATGGCAATGACATTGTCAAGAGTGAAGCTTCGGGGATACATGTAATAATTTGGTGATTTCATGGATCTTCGCCTCGCTCAAAACCTATAAAAAACTCTGTGATAATTGTTTAAAGTGTCGTTGAAATTTGGAAACAATTAGGGCAAAGATACTCAGGTCGATGGTGCTAGAAAATATAAATTGCACGCAGGTCCGTATCAATGCAAACTAAGCTATTTCTTTCTACTCGCTCATATGAAGGACTTAGGGAAGCCGAGATACTTCCTAGGTATTGAAGTTACTGACAAAAGGGCTTCTTCCTCCCTCGGAAGAAATATCTCATAGATGTGCTCAAACAAGCACAACATGACTCACTCTGTAAAACTCTCAAGCTTCCCATGAACTCTCATGTCAAACTCACCGCAAACCTCGGTGACCCATACCGATCCCTCAGTTTATCAACAAATTATTTAGAAGATCATTTATCTCACATTCACCAAGCCTCATATAGCATTCTCTATTCATATTCTCACTAATTCATGCATATCCTACTTGTTTTCATCTTCAAGGCAAAGAAAAGGGTATTTTGGTACTTCAGGCACCCTAGATCGTGGTACTTCTTGCTTCTTCATCTAGTGCATCCTCATTGCATATTGTGATAGTAATAAGGCAGGTTGTCCCATCACTAGAAGATTTACATGTGGATTTTGCGTCATGTTAGGGTACTCCTTATATCTTGGACAAGTAAAAGACAAACTATTGTTGCTCGTTCCACAACCGAAGTAGAATATAGATCAATGGCACTCACGGTTGGTGAAGTATTATGGTTGAAGTAATTTCTCAAAGATTGGGTACCACTCCAATCTTTTGTGATAATCAAGTCAGCTGTAGCTATCTCACCAATCCAAAGGCATCATAAGAAAAAACATGTGGAAATTGACTGTCATTTTATCGAGACAAGGTTCAAGAAGGCATAATTCAACCTCCTTACATTCCTTCATCCAAGCAAGTGACTGATATTTTCACTAAACAACTTCAAGTGGCTTAACATCAACTCTTAATGACCAAGCCGGGAGTGTCCTCACCACTCTCGCCTTAAGGGGAAGTGTTGAGATGAGGAGAGAAAATCGCTTTAATGGCATTCATGTAATTATATAAACAATTATTTTACTACATATCTTTTTGGGATCATGTGCGTCTTTATTGGATCATTTGACCATAAGAATATTCTAGGAGAGATACCCAAGCGTTTTTTATAAAGTTGTCCTATATAAAGGTAGACTTTGTCTTCGAGTAGTAATATGAGAGAATGAATGAATGCCGAGCTCCAAGCAAACGATAATTGCATGGCACTCGTTCTATCCTATACACGTAGAGCACTCATTGACACAAAGTCATCAATTATTGAATTAGACCTCCAAATTTCGAAGCACAACCTAGTTAGATATATACTTCCTCCGTTCTTTTTCTATTACAACAATGAGATTTTTACACTATTCACTCACCACCTTTTACTATCTCTTGTGATTTTTACGTAAGGAAAATATAGTCATGTGGGATCTTATTAGATTCGTCTTGATTTATACTTTCAAAATATCAAATTTGTATAATTTTTACTAAAAATGAATAAAGATATTAATAGTTAAAGTTGTGCATTGGCAAGCGTGAAAACTCTATTATTGCAATAGAAAAAGAACGAGGTAGTATAACATAGATATCCTACTAGTTCTTGGTAATATGATGATCACCATTGATTACATCTAATCGCATGCTAAAATATCTACCTTAGTATGTCTTTTTTTTTAGGGTATTTTAATCGATATTTTGGGATTATTTTTAATTGCAATCAAATATGTTATTAGGAATCAAGTAAAGGCCAGTTCCAAACTTGATTTTACCCTCAACCCTCAACCCCGAATCTAAAATATAATTATTCATAACCAATAATGGAGTTATAAAGGGGTAATCATTGTCGACTCTTTTCTTTGTCATTATCCTTTGTATTCTTTAATTAATATCCATATAATAAAGTTAATTACTCTCTAGAGATCACTCTCGTCCAAAGAGACTTAGTTTCTAGCCGCCGCTCTTGAAGCCAATTAGATTCCTTTGATCCGCCGCCCATTATCTCCACAGCTTCTATCTTTCTCTTCGCTCCTCGTTGCCGTAGTGGTGTTCATGCAATCGTGTACCATCCGAACATTCCATCTTGCCTCTATTTCTCTCCGTACTTTGTTTTTTCTATAAATTTATGTGCGGCAAAATTATTGTATCCACCAAACTCCAAGCAGTATTTCCTCACGTAAATTCCAAAATCTTACTTTCTCGTGTCTTAACTCCAACTTTTATTTTCAATGAATACTCCTCCGCATCCGAATTCAACCAACTCACAAATTCCTCTTTTCCCCCTCACTATCCGAGGGTTCAAAGAATGGGAATCTTAGTTGAACATCCACCCACCAATAACCATCTTCCTTATATCAATTGTCCCATGCACAGGTGGCGTCTTTTTCGATAATTCCCGCCCACATCTAATTTTGTTTTTAATATTGTAAACAATCATTGGGAAACACGTGAGACTATCCGTGTTTGTCGTACGGGTCCGTACTTTATCCTAGGATGTCAAAATCTTATGGATAGAGATTTTATTCTCCACCTCCATACCGCCATAATAGATGGAAAACCGATACGCTCAAGTTACACGTAGTATTTACGTAACTTTGGGTGCACTTTGCTAAGGGTTTGATTGTAATTGTTAACGTTCATGTTTTATTTAACCCTTAGCGGAAGTTCGAGCCGTGCGAGATAATTTGTGTTAACGTCATGTATTCCGAGCTTCCAAGGTGAAGTGCATTTGAGCCGAGCAAAGCCCAAGCATCACCGCAAGCCTAAGCATCACCACAAGCTCGCCAAGCCAAGCTCGTGAGCACCGCAAGCCCAAGCCTCGCCCATCCAAAGATGCACGCCTGGCCATCGCAGCAAGATACCGCAAGCCCTTCCGCTGGGCCGCTCTGAAAGCCAGTTGGCGCTCGCCCGGCCGCCTAACGGCCTTCGCCAAGCGCGCGAAGCATAGCCCCCCCGCAAACATCTCGCACCTCGCGAGATAGGTCGCACCTCGCGACTCGGCTGCTCGCACCTCGCGAGTAATCTCGCACGGTGCGACTCCGCTTGGTTTGGCGCCGGGCTTCACTCACGTTGAAGGCGTAACACCCCGCACGGGGTGCGACCGCACTCGCACCTCGCGACCCCTAGGCCGGTCTAAATGTCGGCTGATTTTTTAGCCTTAGTATAAATACTAAAGTTTGTTTTTGGACCTTGGGGACACACACTTGAGGAGAGAGAATATCCAACACTCCATTCTTCTCTTCTTATCTTCTCTTTTTAGTTTTTATTTTCGAGTTTAGTTTTGTAGATTTCAATTATGGGATCGGCTATTGCTATGCCGTAGCTTGAACTGTTTGAACGAGATTAACATGAAGCTTCAAGCATTATTGTGAGATCTTTCCTCTATTTAGTTTCTTTGATTATGGTTTAATTTCTATGCTTGCTTTCTATGATTTTTGCATGATTATGCTAGGAACGTTGCTAGTTTGATTGTGTAATTAATCTAATGCTAGATTTAAGAATAGAATCGGATTGTTTTATTCTTTTTATCAATTGGTAGCAAACTAGGAAGTAACTTAGATGCATCGTCTTGGTTATTTCTTGGGGAAATTGAATCAATATGTTGAATGTTTATCGCTTGTATGACGTTAGCAGTGTCCGTTGGTTATCTCGTGTTTATTGGTTGCTATTGGATTGAACTTAGACGCTATCGGACTAGGTTATCCTTTAGTTAGGGTTTTATAGTCACGCTGATCGTGCTATTCAACTAAGAATAAGGAGAACACGAGATTAATTCTCGACAATAGATAATTATGGAAATAATTAGAGTGGAGGTTCAAGGATCGATAATGAATTGAAGTGGATGTTAATCGGATTCAAGATCTTCCCATAGTGATTTCTCATTTTATTTAGTTGCTAGTTAATTTTAGTTTGTTTAAAACTCTATTTGAAAACCCCCCTTGTTATTAGGTTACTTCGACCTTTAGAGTCATCTCGGTATTGATTCACGCTAGATATTAAACTTGTCCCCTGTTTCCCCTGTGGATACGAACCTTACTTCCCTTCTACATTTAATTGTAAAAGAGAGTAGGAGAAATTTTATCTTTGGCCGGGTGCGGTGCACACGACACATCCGCGCCTTCCAAATTTTGGCGTCGTTGCCGGGGAAACGGTGTTACTTGTTTGTATTTAGTGTGATTTTTGGATGGTATTGTTTGTGCTCTTTGTTTTTTGTTGACACTCATAGCGCTAACAATGCATTGCAAGGGTTCTTCTCAATCAATTTTGCAGGTACTTGAAGTGGAGATTGACATGGAACCACTACTGTCACACATGGAGCACAAACCCAATGATTAAGCTTAAGGTATTAAGTCGAGCTCACGACTTTAAACAACAGCGCTCTCGGGAGGCAACCCGAGACCCCTTTTATTTTCTTTCTTTACCTTTATTTTCTCATCAAATTTCCACCACCACAACAAATTTTCTTTCACCCACCGCCCACCCACTAAAACGAACCACAAGACATCTTAATCCGCTTGGAACCAAAATCCACAAAAGAAAACCCGTTGGGAGGACTTCAATAGCTAGGAGTTGGTAACACTAGAGGATTGAGATTGTTAATGTATCTTTTCGATCTCTTGAGCTAGGTGAAAATCTCACAAATTCAAAACTTTTGAGCTTGTCATTTGTTTGAGTGATTCGAGGGAGAGGGTTGTGAGTTGAGTTATGAGATTTGAGTTGGTGTTGTTAAGAAGTTTGAGTTTGACGGATTGCTTTTCATGAGTTTTGACCATCGATCTTCGATTTACCCGATTTTCAAATTTCCCCCTATTTTCGTATACTTTTTCTTTTAATTGTCGACACATTGAGGACAATGTGTAGTTTAAGTAGGGGGAGGGTATTCTCATTCTCATGTATCTATGTTGTATATATTACTTTCAATTTGAAAAAAAAAAATGAAAATGAAAAAAAATTGAGAAAAACAAAAAAATAAAAAAAAAGTGATGAAATGAAACCCATTGAGTTGAAAACCCACAAGGGTGGGCGACTCGAGGCAAAAATGGGGACCCGGATAGGTTGAAAACCCGAAAGGGCAACCTATGCAAAAAAAGTGGCTTATGTTGAGCGGGTAAGATGGTGAGATGCAACCAAAAAGAAATGTGTGAAGCTAGGATGAAAACCCGAAAGGGCTCCTAGGCAAAATGAGAGATTAAGAGAGAATTATACACTTTGAAAACTCATTTGCCGAGATGTTGTCATAAGGTTGAAAGCGTTTTCGGGTTGGTTTGGTTATTTCATCCTTGATTTTGTGAAGTTTTGTTTTGGCTTTCACATTCTTTTGGGTGATTGTTTGTTTTTGGGAGTAAGCATGGAATTTATCCCTTTTTGTCTTCATTCCATGGCTTGCTATTTTAAATTAGTTGTTGTAGTAGTAGTTTTAGTTTATCCTTTGAGGTTTTAGGCGAGTTGTCATTTTGATTGTGGCGTTGGAGTGGGTTCAACTCCTTTGAGATCCTTCGGGATTTGAGCTCACATTTTGGTTGTCGTTTGCTGGTTATTGTTGTTGTCGCGTCTTTGTATACTTCAGGTGAGCTTGAATCTAAGTGTGGGGAATCATCATCCCTTACGTTTAGGTTTTGAGCGTATTTCATTAAGATGTGATGATGATGATGTAGTTGGTGGAGAGAGAGGTTGGTGTTGAGAACTTGGGTGATGATTTATTTGGTGATCCTCATTTTGAGTTTACTCGAGGTCGAGTAAAGTTCAAGTGTGGGGGGTATTTGATACGCTCAAGTTACACGTAGTATTTACGTAACTTTGGGTGCACTTTGCTAAGGGTTTTGATTGTAATTGTTAACGTTCATGTTTTATTTAACCCTTAGCGGAAGTTCGAGCCGTACGAGATAATTTAGTGTTAACGTCATGTATTCCGAGCTTCCAAGGTGAAGTGCCTTGAGCCGAGCAAAGCCCAAGCATCACCGCAAGCCTAAGCATCACCACAAGCTCGCTGCCAAGCTCTCGTGAGCACCGCAAGCCCAAGCCTCGCCCATCCAAAGATGCACGCCCAGCCTATCGCAAAGAAGCTACCGCAAGCCTTGCGCACGCCCAGCGCCCAGCAGCAAGCAGCCCAGCGCTCGCCCAGCTCGCCCAGCAGCCTCGCCCAGCGCGCGAAGCATAGCCAGCCAGCGCAAGCATCTCGCACCTCGCGAGATAGGTCGCACCTCGCGACCTGCTTGCTCGCACCTCGCGAGTAATCTCGCACGGTGCGACCTGCTTGGTTTGGCGCTGGGCTTCAGCTCGTTTTGGAAGGCAGAACACCCTTCGCACGGTGCGACCAGACTCGCACCTCGCGACCCCTAGGTCGGTCTAAATGTCGGCTGATTTTTTAGCCTTAGTATAAATACTAAAGTTTGTTTTTGGACCTTGGGGAACACACACTTGAGGAGAGAGAATATCCAACACTCCATTCTTCTCTTCTTATCTTCTCTTTTTAGTTTTTATTTTCGAGTTTAGTTTTGTAGATTTCAATTATGGGATCGGCTATTGCTATGCCGATTGTAGCTTGAACTGTTCTTGAACGAGATTAACATGAAGCTTCAAGCATTATTGTGAGATCTTTCCTCTCTATTTAGTTTCTTTGATTATGGTTTAATTTCTATGCTTGCTTTCTATGATTTTTGCATGATTATGCTAGGAACGTTGCTAGTTTGATTGTGTAATTAATCTAATGCTAGATTTAAGAATAGAATCGGATTGTTTTATTCTTTTATCAATTGGTAGCAAACTAGGAAGTAACTTAGATGCAGATCGTCTTGGTTATTTCTTGGGGAAATTGAATCAGCTGTTGAATGTTTATCGCTTGTATGACGTTAGCAGGTCTGTTGGTTATCTGTGTTTATTGCTGCTATTGGATTGAACTTAGACGCTATCGGACTAGGTTATCCTTTAGTTAGGGTTTTATAGTCACGCTGATCGTGCTATTCAACTAAGAATAAGGAGAACACGAGATTAATTCTCGACAATAGATAATTATGGAAATAATTAGAGTGGAGGTTCAAGGATCGATAATGAATTGAAGTGGATGTTAATCGGATTCAAGATCTTCCCATAGTGATTTCTCATTTTATTTAGTTTCTAGTTAATTTTAGTTTGTTTAAAAACTCTATTTGAAAACCCCCCTTGTTATTAGGTTACTCGACCTTTAGAGTCATCTCGGTATTGATTCACGCTAGATATTAAACTTGTCCCTGTTTCCCTGTGGATACGAACCTTACTTCCCTTCTACATTTAATTGTAAAAGAGAGTAGGAGAAATTTTATCTTTGGCCGGGTGCGGTGCACACGACACATCCGCGCCCTTCCAAAAACCCATAACTTTTAGAGCTAGTTCCGAGAGTCAAATTCCTGCTAGTATCAACTTCTCGGCGGCTCGGATATGGGTTCGATTCACGACTTACCATGGAGCTTCTTGGAATCGGACTGGACTATACGTATCCTTAGTCACGTCGGATACGTGGAGTCAATTGATAATTATGGTACGGGCCTTCCACTGGAACCATACTTAAGAGCTCACTTGGTGATAGATCTCACTCAACCCTTGGTTCCTGGGTGTTTTGTCCCGATTGATGATAATAGGGTTTCATGGGTGTATTTCCGTTATGAAGGCATCTTCAAATTTCGCAAGGAGTGCGGATGTGTTGGTCATAATACGGGAAGATGCAACTTATCCGCTTACGATGCACACCGCTTGATCCAACGACGCGTTCGAGCTTTTGAGGATAATGGTATGGCTGTTCTTAGGACCCAAGAAGGTATTCCTCTCACACTAATCTAATTAGGGACCTCGGTGATAGGTTTATTCACCGTAATCCTCGTGTTAATTTACGTTGTAATATTCATCTTACTGTGTGCCCTACAATGACCCCTACTTGTATCCCCATTATTATGCTAATGCTCATGTGAGTCGGATTCCTCGGATGAGTTTTTTGAGGCATCCTCGGATCTCGACAATCCAACTTTTCGGGGTATTCGGATGATAACTCGGCTCTTAACACAAACCCGCTGATGGATTTTTCTAACTCTTCGATGCGTCGTCAAACTCCAGTCAGAAGTGAGGAGGAAAGGATTAGTGTTTCCCCTCAGTCTGGTCGCAGATTTGGGTTGGATCTCCCTGCCCGAGTTTGTATTGCTCCAAGAGCCGGTCTGGGTATTCATGCGGAAGGAGTTAGATCTAAACCTTCCACCACAAAGGGACGGTTCAAGCCCGGCTTTATCAAGTAAATCAAGCTACCAATGACCAAAGACGGGCCGTTGAAGTTTTTTTTTTTCTCTCTTGGGGTTGGGTCTTGGGCTCGAGAGATCTATGCAATTGGCGGACCGTTTATGTTCTTCTACTGGTCTGGATTCTTCTCATCAACATGCTATGGGTCCACAATCTCAGTTTGGGCCCAATGATTTATCAACTGGACATCCGGTTCCGCCTAATACTCTAGAAGGCCTAGTTCGGCAAGGTTGGGCCCTTCGTGCTCCGCTTGACCCGATGAGGCCGGACCAAGTGATTGGTTTAGTCGTCCTCGCCCGCCTCAAATAATTGCGGATCCACTTGAATCTCAAGACATGGATTTTCATGGGCCTACTTATATTCAAGAAGAGGTTGCGAGATTCTCTTGAAGAGCCCAGAGGAACTTCAAAACATCTCCAATTTGATTAATCAAAGGTTTCGTATTTCGCCCCCAATTTTCGCAGATCCTTTTAACCCCCTCTTTGCGGTCTCTAGCCTTATTTCTCATCAAGCAATGAATCCAGAGGCAACCAGATTTATATTCGCCTCTAGCGCGCTTCAACTTTCAACCCGGCATTTTATCGGGTTATGAGCCCGATAGCTCTCCCAGCCAAGAGGCTCCTTGTCATCAGCCTGTGGTGCAAGCCCTTCAGTGTACTTTAGTGATGTTTAGGGGCAAGAAGCGTCGAGGTCATAATCTGGGTCGTAGCCTTTCTCATGCAAGTGTTATGATTCCCGAAGCCGACGTGTTTGAGGCATGAGTTAAGCGCAAGAAAAGGCGTGCCGGAAGACTGGGAAGCAAAGGGTGGCTTTAATTTGAGAAGCGAGGACTCCTCTTCTTCGTTTAGAGCAAAAATCTCACCGATGTTTCAATGGTATACAACTTGGGAGTTGAACCAGGGGAATCTATTACGTCAAAATTAATGAAAAAACCCCCAACGAGAATGTCCCCATCCGATCCGAAGGTCGATTGGAGTCTAAAGCGTAGCAAGCATGGTGGAACTATTGGGGCAAATATTAATGAAGAGCAAGCTCATGTTTCAAACAATGATGATATGGAGTTACACTTTGATTTAGTTGTGACTATCGGTGACAACAATGCTCTGGAGGATGCGGTCGAACCCGAATGAACCACAAGTTGATCCATGAATATACTTTCCCGGAATTATTGGGGCTTAAATGCCGTTGACCACCCGACAATCCAAGACTTACGGCTAATAGCTCCATACCGACTTTGCCTTTTTGTTCTTGCAAGAAACTAAATGTAGCGTAGATTTTGTTCACGCCTTACTTCGGCCTACTAATCCTAGTGTTGTTAATGGGGTTGATGCTCAAGATACTGAGGGGGGATTAGTGGTTTTTTGTTGGCGTCCCTACAATATGGAAGTAGTATATCGAACTAGTAACTATGTATTCTAGAAAGTTTCGGCTAGTAATGAAAAATCGTGGCATCTTTTGTTTTTGTACGGTGAATCTCAACTTCAATTTCGTCACTTGCTCACGGGAAGATCTACATCAAATACTTCGGAATTACAGTAATTTTCTAATTATTGGTGATATTAATCAACTGGATAGGCATGATGATAAATTGGGAGGATCCCCTATTATTAGAGGTTGGGAAGTTATTGTCAATTGGAAACACTCTCTTAATTTACAAGACATTCCTTTCTTTGGGCCCCGTTTTACATGGTCTAACAATCGAGATGATCCCGACCTAATTATGGAAAGACTTTACATAGCTTATGCTTCCCCATAATGGTTGGATGATTTCCCTAATTCAGTGGTAAGAAATTTCCCCATTACAACTTCAGATCACGCTCCTATTTTGCTACAAATACATTCCCCCCTGCCTCTAAGTTTAGGCCCTACCAAATTGAAGGTTGGTGCCTGCAATATAAGGAGGTCAGTGATATCATCCTGGATGTTCTTGCTATGTATATTGAAGGCTCGTATATGTACACTTTATCTCGGAAATTAGAGATCATTCGATCTCGCTTGAAAAAATGGTGCTTAGATCGAAGACTTTTTTGGGGCATCAACTGGCATTCCCTTATGAACAAGTTTAATGAAAGAGAAAACAATATTGTTTCCGTTTCACAAGGAATTTTGGCTGTGCATCAACGACGTGTCCTAATTAATGAAGTTACTCTTGCTTTTTCATATTGGAAGCAAAGGTTGAAGGATAAAAATATCCGGTTGGGGGAACAACAATCTTCCTTTTTGTTCAGCCGCATTCGTCAAAGGAAGCACATGAACAATATTTTCATGTTACGTAACAATGAGGGCATTTGGGTTGACAATCAGCAGGAGATAGTGCAGCTTATCATTGCTCGTTTTAAAGAAATTTATAAGTTTACAGATTCAGCTATTCCTAACGAGGATCAGCAGGGTGAGAATATTGATTTGGTGCTCAGGGAATTACACCTCCCAACTATCTCGGCTTCGAATTTCGATCAACTACTTCTCCCATTCTCAATTGATGAAATTCAGAACGCTATGTTCGATATTGCAAACGACTACTGGCCTCATATAGGTAATATATAGGCTGAAAACAATATAACCTACTGGCCTCATATATAGGCTGAAAACAATATAGGCTGAAGTTTCCCAGCTGAATTTTTTAAACACTACTGGCCTCATATAGGCAATCACGTTACCATGGCTATAAATAGATTCTTCACGTCAGGACACCTATTGAAAGAATGAAATTAAATGCTTCTGGTCCTTATCCCTTAAAGTGATCCACCGGAGGAGGTAAATCAACTTCGTCCCATTAGCCTATGTAATGTTATCTATAAGTGTATCTCCAAATGCATGTTTAACAGAATGCAACCCCTACTTCCCGATCTTATTGGAAACTATCAAAATGCGTTTGTTCCGGGGCGACAAATGGACGATAATATCTTAATTTCTCATGAGTTATTGCATATTATGAATAAGCAACGATCTAAATCACGTCATCTTGCAGCTCTCAAACTTGACATGAATAAAGCTTATGATCGTGTTAACTGGCTCTTTATCCTCAAAATTATGACAGCTTACGGATTTCCAACTAAATGGGTTCAGTTGATCCATCAATGTATTTCTACAGTTTCATATCGGATTCTTATCAATGGTGCAATTTCGAACCCTTTTTTTACCTAAATGTGGTTTAAGACAGGGAGATCCTTTATCTCCTTATTTATTCCTCTTCTGCATGGATATATTATCTCGTATGACCTCCCTTGGGGTAGACATCAACAGCTTCCAGGGCATTCAGATTCGCAGACAAGGGCCTTCTGTATCCCACCTATTCTTTGCTGATGATTCACTATTCTTCTTTCGTGCTTCAGAAAATGCTTGCATTGCTATTAAGAATCTGATTGATAGTTTTTGTCGTGTTTCGGGTCAGATTGTGAACCTTCAGAAGTCTTTCATCAAGTTCAGTCTGAATATTCCCCTGAATTTGCAAGGTAAGTTCAAAGACATTCTTCGGATGGATTCAAAAGGTTCTTTAGGTATGTATCTTGGAGCTTCGATAGATTGTCAAGATTCAAAAGTGAAGCATTTCCACTCCTATTCTTGATGATATTTCAAATCGAATTTCACAATAGCGTCATGAAACCTTAGCCAACCAGTGAAGCTCATCATCATTAATTCTATTTTAGTAGCCTCTATTATGCATCATATGGCTATTTTCCGCATTCCAAGTACTATAGCAAATAAGATTGAGGCGCTGTTAGCGCGTTTCTTTTGGACTAACAATCAAGATCGAGGGATTCATGGCAAGAAGAGTATTATTCATAGGCCACGAGGTGCGGGCGGTCTTGGTATCAGAAGCATTAGTGCCATGAATGAAGCACTCTAAATGAAAAAAGTTTGGAGAATTCAACACCATCCACAACTCTTACTCTCTCAGACATATGCTAATGTCAGGCCTTTTCAACCAACGAGAGCTCATAGTTTTAGTAATATTTCGTGGGGTAGGAGAGGGTTACTTCAAGCAAGCTCTATTTTAAAAAAGCATTGTGTTTTGAAGGTTGGCAATGGTCAGAAAATTATGGCCACACGTGACAAATGGATCCAAGCTCAAACACATACTGTGAAGGATGACACTCCGCATGGACAAGGATGGGATCAAAGGAAGATCTTCGAACTGTTCACCCCTCAAAGTGCTCGATTGATCCTTAGCATCGAGCTCCCTATTAATTCTAATTCGGATGATGACCTTTATTGGCCGCTCACGAAGTCAGGTGAGTATTCAACCAAAACTGGTAATCATCTTGTTTTAAAAAACCAGCAACAGCAAAATTCATAGCATGACAAGCCCGGAGGTGATTCGTTTCTTTCGTATCATCTGGAGCTTGAACATTATGCCTAAATGGAAACTTTTTTTTGTGGAAGTTATGGCATAACAGTCTGGCTACCTCTGCTAATCTTAGTAAACGAGGTATTGCAAATTTAGATTCTGGTCCGGTCTGCTTAGAGGACGATAATGACTGTCAACACCTCATCCGTGAGTGCCCTCTGGCATTAGAAGCTTGGCAAATGGGTGCGGTAGATCTTATCATTCCCCCGACTGGCAATCCTCATTTTGTAGATTGGTTGGTGCAGCATATTATTACTTATAGAGAAAACGAGGGCTTAAATGGGAATTCCATTCCCACGTATGTTGGTACCCTCTGGGATATTTGGAGAACAAGGAATGACCAAGTTTTTCGTCGTTCTCGTGCTACTCTGGATGCCTTGAGGTGACATATGGAAGAAGGTCAGCGTCAACATATGATCTTTTCGCAAACTCCGGAGCTTTCCCATCGGCACAATATGAACAATGACCATCCCCCGGGTTTTATCATGGCTCATTTTGGTACTTCTACTCAGGCCTCACCAAAGGTAATCATCAGAATAGATGGGATTTGGAATAAACATAACCAGGTAGGAGCAGCGACATGGGTGGCCACGGGTACGTCTTCTAATGCACCATCAAGTCAGAGCCAGGTGATGCATGCTAGTTCAGCACTTCAGGTGGAAGCTAAGGCCTGCTTGTTAGCTCTCACTTGGGCTCAGTTCTCTCCTTTCTCGAGTTTTGGGATTTACACGGATTCGGAAATGTTAGTTCGTCTTCTTCGTTCTTCAAGCATCAAGGATATTTCCATTCGTCATACGCTTTCTGCTATCCAAAGTATTGCAACCTCTTTTCAATGGGGGCGTGTTATCAAGGTAAGTAGACAGGAGGTCAAGGCAGCTCATGATCTGGCGAGGATGTGCAGAAACTCTAGCTTTCCTTTCTCTTATCATTAGATTTTCGTGGTTTTCTGTTGTTTTGTACGTTTTCCCCGTTGTCAAAAAAAAAAAACTTGCTCCCAAAGTTCTGTTGGCGATTGCCATGTGTTGTTTCAAATATGGATTCACCTCTTGTAGGTATGTTCCTATGATGGCTACATAGACAAAGTATCGATTAGCTCCAAGGACTCAAAAAGTTAGACGGGGATTTGTGAACTCATAACACTAAACCCTGTCATCTTCACAACTTCAGCTTCGCCAATCATCAAATGGTGAATAAATTTATTACTTATCTTTGTATCTTTTTTCATTAGTACAAATCCAATAATTATATAGTCCATCATCATATAAGAATTTTTTGGTTGTATCCAAAGAAAATCTTTTTTTGTATCATTTCCCAGAAAATTGATAAACTACAAAGATATGTAAAAGAAATTCTTTGTTTTTCATTATTCTGACATTTGATTTCTTACGACTTATTGAAATCAATTGATTTTTATATTGTTCTGGAAAATTCTAACGTTTCAGTAACTCTTGGAATGTGTCAAACTCACTTGAAAATAAACAAAATTACACAAAATAGGTAAAGTGATAGTAGTTGGCACAAATAGAATAGTAAGTGTAAATGCAACCTGAAACGCTCTAATATAAAACCGTACTTTATCTAAAGGCTTTATGCAAAGGTGATACATCACGACACCAATGTCATTTTAAATTAATACTAGCTAGTGTTTAGGTCTTTGTGATGCCTCGGGTTTTCTTTTTTTACATGTGTTAACAAAAAGAGAAATAAATTGTTTAGTGGTTGAAATTTGGAATATGGTTCTATATACGAGATGTAGTTTAGTGATAAGATCATGACATTTGAAAAAAAGAAGTCGAGCGATCTAGACTTCGACGCAAGATCTTTTGATCATTATTAACGGGAATGCCATGTCAATAAAAAGGATGAAAATAAGTAAATTGATTCATAATATGCATTCAAAACATTAGAACCTAACTTTTTGTCTCGATTAAAAATCCATAACATCATCATTGATTTTGGTAAAAGAAGAAAGAGGATCTCTTTCTTCCATACTTATGGTTGTGGGTTAAAAAATTTACTTCAACAATGTTCCAAATAAATGCCAAGTCACAAATGACATGGTGCCTTTGTCAGTGTATGATGGGAACGGGGGACATGTGGCCACCTATTCACCTACATTTATTACCTATACTTTTATTATTTCAAAATGCAATAAGGCATAGAGATTTAGTAGTTGGAAATTAAAATTTTGGTTGTATATAAGAGATGTAGATGTCATGGGATCAAGACTTCTTACGCATTCTTTTAACCATTTTTAATGGGGGAACGTCATGTCGTACGAATGTCATGTTGTAGACACATAATTCTAGACACATAATCG
Source organism: Beta corolliflora (assembly GCA_947648045.1). Classification (NCBI taxonomy): domain Eukaryota; kingdom Viridiplantae; phylum Streptophyta; class Magnoliopsida; order Caryophyllales; family Amaranthaceae; genus Beta; species Beta corolliflora. Next base: position 81,919 of record CANSZD010003665.1, on the reverse strand, counting down.
TGTCTCCCCATTTAAGGGTCCAATGATGAAACATAATGCGGTATTAGTTGGCGCAACCCAACGGAAGAGCAATCCGAAGAGCCAACCCAAAATCAAATTAAATTGTGTTTTGAAATATTATTCTAAAGCCCAAATTAATTATTCATGATAATTAGTTGTATTTTAAGTCCATAAAATATTTTAAGTCCATTTAAAGTATTTTAAAAGCCCAATTATTTATTTATTATTTTTAATAAACATTATTTTTACTTTTAATAAATACTTTTAATAAATATCAGTTTTTTAAATTCCGTAAAATTCAATCTCCGGATTTTAAGGATAAAAAATATCTTCTAAAACGCGTTTAAGGAAAAAAGGGCGGCAAATGAGGGGGCGCAGGCGGTGCGCCTAGCGGGCCACGTGCGCCCGGTGCATTGGCCAAGCCGTGTCGGGGCGCGCCATTCCGCGCGACACGTGGATTTGTGACTCGCACGAGTCTGCGCCTAGCGCACTTCTCTGTGCGAGCCGTATGTTTTTCTTTTCTATCTTTTTAAAATACGCGTACCACGTGTACGTGTTTGACTGGGCTGGCCGCATCAGGTACACCAATGTGCGCCTGACACGTAGACGTGCGCTTGACACGTAAGCCTGCGCCAGGCGCAGGTGGGCGCGTGAGGCTCACGTCTCTTTTTCTTATAAATTCTTGTGATTTTACGGACACAAAAACTTCCGAATACTTACGAAATATACTTCGAACCTCTAAACACTCAAACACTTTCAATACATCAATTCTTTTCCGGTTCCCGATCATACTGCGTGGTTCCATGATTGCTCACTTTGAAGGTCGTTGCGCTCTTCGACCTAAGCCACATATGTATAATTCCTAAGGATCCTTGAATAATTCAATTATATTTATTGCTTAGAAGTTACTAACAATTTCTTGTCATGACGTAGATATTTAATTGATAATTGTGATTATTGTATATTCTAATCCCTTCTATTATTCTTTTTGTATATAATATTCTTATTGTTCTACTTGTCCTGCATGGTATTTATCACCCACATGTTATTATTGCTAAACAAGACCTAAATAATTGTTCTAACTAATTCAGATAATTTGGACAACATGCTAGGTACCTTGTAATATTGATTGCATAATAACTTGTCACTAAAAATAGTGTTTTTATGTGTTTCCTGAACCAACCTATACTAAATATTTTTAGGGTGTATAAAATATTATATGATTATTCTTTGGCATAAAATATATTGTGAATCGATATTTAGTAGAGGCCAGCAATGGGAGAACTTGGTTGATTATGACCATATTCGTACCCTCACCCCCGAACTCAATCATTGGTGTATTTTGACCATCCATGGAGTCTAGACGGGGAAATCTACATTGGATAAGTCCCACAATTTGTCCCTACGGTTTCCCATATCCAATTAGGTTTATGATTCTTCCTTTAAAGAATTGTTGGCGTCTTCAAAACAATTTTCTATAAAACCTTTACAATGGTGTATTCAAATCAAATACGCGCTCACACCGCGTATGCGAGATAAAAACATGCCTACAATTTGGCGACTTTACTGGGGAGGATTTTTTAAAATTAAATTTTTAAATGAGTGGGTAAAACTTGAAAAATACGATTCATTCTCATTTTATGCCTTTGAATAATATATTGTTTTGCATATGCATGGCTATTGTTCAGCCACCATAAGGACAATCTACCTTGCCTCATTAGCACATGTCCTATGTGTGAGGTCACCCCCTAGGAGTTTGCGCTTTATCCTTCCAAAAAGCTTCCTGAGCGATAGTGTTGGATCTTATTATAAGCAAACCTACCCAACCATGGCATTGTTCTCTTGTTCCTGACTTGACACTGGAGTGCGTCTTACACGTGGCCACCTTTTTAAGCAAAGGTACGAAGCGTGGGATCAATCTCTTAGTCATGGACCAGTTTCAGCCTTAACCTAAACCTGACCATAGTTGAACATAGAACTGGACTTTAGGTTGGAACTTTTGCATCCATGTTATATGACATATGCCTGTGATTGCAATTTCTGCTTGCTATTATTTTGTTAAAATCGTTGTTATTCGTTGCGTCTAAAATCGCGTCTAAATAACAAACAAATAATCGTCAATTAACCAAAATGTCGCCTAAATCCCCGAAAAACATGTCAGGGGAGTAGTGCGCCAAGCGCATTAAATTGCGCCTGACGCACCACTCCCGCGCCGGACGCAGGGTCGTGCACCGCGCGCGAATCTTTGCACGGCACGCAGCACGTGCATCAAATGCTTTTCTTTGATTTAGTCGTCGTGGTGGTCGATTCTATGTACGGTCCTATGTTCGGGCCTTGTCTACATTCACGTCAAAGCAAGTCATTCTATGGGTCTCACCCTAATAAAAAAAAGGGGGTCGATCTTTTAATGCAAGGTCGAGTCCTGGTCTAAAAAAAAGTGCATCTAGAAAAAATGGTCATGTTAGAGTTACAATCATCATGCATGTCTACCTTCTCCCTTGTTGTTTAACAAATCTTCCCTATCAATCTTAACTTACCATATTCAACAATTTCAAAAACTTGCATTTTTCAAAATCAATCCTACACCCTTTCCTATTCCACTTTTTTCGAAAACATTTACTAATCATCATCATAGCACCTATTCAATAAAAAAATATTTTTCAAAATTAATCCATCATATTTTCCTAACAAAAGATAAAAACAAGGGGTCCCTTTCAAAAATGAATTTCGAAAATTCTAAGCCCATTCCACCTACCTTCAATCTAATCCAATCAACCAAACTCAATTCACTTGCATTTATTCTAGGCCCATATGCATTAGAGTCATTTTTGCATTCATATTAGGTCCATCTAAAAATGAGTCCATGCATTCATATAAGGCCCACAAGCATTAGAGTCCATCTTAGGCCCATATAAGTCTAGTTCATGTCAAAATCTAGGCCCATTTGCATCTTTATGTGAACCCTAGTCTATATCGAGCCCAGTCCAAGTCTAATTCAAGTCCATTCCAATCTAAGTCCAATCCTAGTCCATTTCCAACGTCAAGCCCATGTGCATTTCTAGGTCTAATTTCAAATCAATATAGGACTAAGTCCAAAATTCGGTCTACATAAGGCCCAACTCATTTCCTAAATCTAATCCGATCCTATTTCTATACCCATATAGGGCCGAAGTCCAAACCATTGAGTCTAGGGAAGCTAGCATCTCTTAAGACCATGATGGCACCCTTTAGACCTAGCGAAGCTAGTTACCCTTAAGACCATAAAGGACACCCCCTGAGTTAAGCGAAGCTACTCACCCTCTAAGACAATAACGGCACCCATTGACTTATCGAAGCTAGTCATCCTTAAGACCATAACGGCACCCTTTGACCTAGCGAAGCTACCCTTTGACCTAGCGATTTTAGTCATCCTTAAGACCATAACGGCACCATTTGACCTAGCGAAGCTAGTCATCCTTAAGACCATAACAGCACCCTTTGACCTAGCGAAGCAAGTCATCCTTAAGACCATAACGACACGCTTTGGTCTAGCGAAGCTAGTCATCCTTAAGACCATAATGGCACCCTTTAGACCTAGCGAAGCTAGTCACCCCTAAGACCATAAAGGCATCCTCCAAGTTTAGCGAAGCTACTCCTACATTACATCTATATCATCCCAATTAAGTCCATAATGGTACAAAACCTTTAAATCTGGCGAAGCTAGTCCATTTTAGAAAAAATCAGCAAGTTTGGCGAAGCCAATCCCCCTAGGTCTAGCGAAGCTAGCATAGGAAATCTTTTTGTGTCTAGTCTGCCTAAGTTCAAAGTCTAGTCTAGTCTGCTTGCATAGTCCAGTCCAGTCCAGTCCACATCTGCATATGCATATAGTTAGGCCCATGTCGCCATCATAACCATAATCATACCCATTTTAAATCATTTCCCATTCCCATTTCCATTTTCATCCTCATTTGTCATCTCCATTTCCATTTCTCATTTGGAAAACATCATTTTTTAGAATTCACGAGGTCCATTCGATTTCTGTTCAGGACAGGTCGTGAGATTATAACTTAGAAATGCCTGACAGAGTGGATACAAGGTCAACCTACTCACAGACACGTCAAACGAGTTCTCACCTTTTTAGACGCGTCTTCCGAAACTTCTGAATCATCTGAATCATCATCCGAGATGGGAGACACTTCTGAGCAACTCAATGCAATCATGGCTCAGCTTCAACTGATAAACTCTCGTCTTGAGGGACTAGATAAAGAGATCATAGCATTTGTGAGAAAAATATGATAGCGAGGAAGAAGAGCATGATGACACTCCACCACCACCACCACCTCCACCTCCTATCAAGATCGAGACGTAATTGAGGTTTGAAAAACTCGAGCAATTGATCCAGTCAATTCCTGCACTCGAGAGTCAGGCTCATGGCCATGACATCATTGATCCTAAACTGAAGGAAAAACTCCTTAAAAAGGTAGCATTGGGTGACCTCCCAAAATTCAAGGGGGTGGAAGACCCAGATGATCATTTGAGAGCTTTCTCCATATCTCTAGGTCTCAAGGGCATGAGCAAGGACCTGTTTGCTTATGTCTTTCCCTTGACCTTGGATGCACATCCATCCAAGTGGTTCAGGTCACTGAATAAGACCAAGCTGAATGACTCGGACTATATCAGAGAAGAGTTCCACAAACAATACATATACAATACTTAGCTTCCCATTGGCCTTCGTGAGTTGGAGTTAACTAAACAGAACTCCAAGGAATAGTTCGTCCCCTTCCTTAACAGATTGAGGGAAAAAGCTGCACAAATGACTAACAGGCCATCTCAAGAGGATCAAGTCCGACTTGTGATCCATAACGTGCAGCCTAAGTATGGGGATCATATTGAATTCCAACCCATAGAGTCTTTCACGAAGCTCTATAAGGTAGGCATGCTGATTGAAGAAGAGGTACAAGCCAACAACAACAAGGGTTCTAACAATAACAACTCTTTCAAGAAGAGTAATAACAACCCTTCTAGCTTTAAAAGCAAAGACATCAATGCCCTAAATACTGAAAAGAGAGGTTATCAAGGGCCTCAAAGAATGTTCACTCCATTGGGCATGAATCTAGAAGAAGCCTTCACTAGGCTTCATGCAAAAGGAGCACTTTAGCCTCTTGGCCCTACTCCAGACTCTGCTGCTGATAAAAGATCCAGTAAAAAGAATCCTAATACCTACTGCAAGTACCATCAAGGAAAGGGGCATATGACATCACAATGTTGGACTTTGAAGCATGCTCTACAGGATATGGTTGAAGACGGTACATTGCCAATTCCGCCTGCAGCAAAATTCTGCAATAGCGGCAACCCTTTAGGCAGTGCCTAAATAATGTCGGGGCATGGTAAATTTAACGCTAGTTTTCTATGTTGAGTCGGAGAGTCCCTCCCCTAACTCCTTCATTTCCTTTCCTTTCGAGTCTATGTCATTTAGGATTTTTATTTTAAATAAAGTCTTGTTCTATTCATTTCTAATTAATAAAATAATTGCATTTTCATTTTCACTTTCATTGGCCTTCCATCATTTTATTTATGCCTCTAATTCAATGATGAAAGTTAAATCACCTAATGAACTTGTAACACCCCGTAATTTTTATCCTTTATTTTTGGCGTTTGTTTACATTAAAATGATATTTTTTCGTAAAAATAAATAATTTATTATTTAAATTATTTTGGAACATGTTGTGAAAATGTGTATATAATTTTATATGTTGTGTATATTTATATATATTTATTTTAAGTTGTTAGCTATTTATTTTAAAAGTTATATTAGTTTCGTTATTTATTTAGGCGTTTAGGATGCGGTGTTATCGCGTAGCGTTTTGTAACGTTGATGGACCGACTTGGATGATGAAATGTTGCATCACATGTGGCGTGTCATGCTGGCCGAAAATCAGCAATTATGGAGTGGAGGATGAAGAGTTTTGGTGCTTATTAAGCTAACCTTTGGATCTCTTGTAACCCCCCATTTAATCCTTCATTAACACTCTCCTAAACCCTTCATTTTTCCTTGCCAATTAATTATAATTTTTAATCAGAGAAATTCAGCATCATTCTCATTTAACCCACGGCAATTTCAAGAAAAGAAAGAGGGGAAAGGAAGAGAAAAGTTCAAACCGGTTTTCTGTCACACATTCACGAAAATGTCCATCGCCGGAGATCTAACCGTTGGATCGTCTTGAAATTTGGACAGCATATTTTGAACATAGTTTTCGTCACTTTGACCGCATGGATTTGGGAATCCGAGCTTTCAATCACTGGAAATCATGGTCGGAACAGAACAGCACGAAATGAGATTTTTCAACATTTAAGAAGAAAACGCCTAGTGACTTGTTGCTACAATTATCGTTCGTGGAGGACTTGGATTACACATGTTTTTCGTATCTCTTTAGACTCGCTCTCCTCCCATTGTTCCAGGTAACTAGTAGTTATCTTAGAACGCTAGAGATTAGAGTATATTTCGGTATTAGATTATTACGTTAGGAATTGTTTTAGTTACTTTTTATATGAAATTATTGATGAAAATTTACTTGAGTGTTTATCATATGTGCTGTGAGTATGTTATGTGCAGAAAATAATTTTTTATTGAGGTTTTCCTATTTTATTAATTTAATTGGTAATTTGTGTGTTCATGGCTTAATTATAAAATAATTAGTGAATGAATTTTATAATTGCTGAAAATATTTTTTACTGAAGCATGTTATGTGTGTAATATGTTTTTCATGTCTTAGAATAATTTTTGTTTAATGTTTATGAGTTTATTTAATTAAATTCACTATTTTTGCATTTTCGTGTTTGTTAGTATTTAAATCGTGAATATTATATTTTGAGGCCGAAAATTTCTTTGCATAATATGTATTACCGTGCCGTTTATTTCTATTTTTAATTATTTTATTGGCTTTATTGACTATTCTGTAAATTAATATTTAAAATTACTTTTTGAGTCCGAAATTAGAAAATAATATATGTACTATGTCAGTAGAGTCACATTTGTCATATGATAATTTTGGTGGTATTTTACTGATCGTTCTTATTAGTTTAATAATTTTTATTGTGTTCTTGTTAAGAGTTTGAGGATATTCTTTTAAATTATTTAAGGGTTTAATAATCATAAATAAATTGAGACCTTTTATGATCTTGGAAGGTGATGATTTGTAGGTTACTGTGGTTATAATTGAGTATCATTATATTTACGTTTAGTCTTTGTAAAAATGATTAGTCGTGTACGTTTTTTTGAATTAATTAGCTTTGGAGTTAATTGATGGTGACGTCGAGCCGCGCGATGCGTCGAGAGCGCGAGGTTGGTCGGTGCGCCAAGCGCACGGGGTGGCGGCGCGCGCGAGCTCACGCGCCCAGCGCACGATCTTGTGTTGTGTAATTTTTCGTATGATCTTGTACGTATGTTCTACATGTAGTTGGTGATCTTATAGATGTGATGCATTTACGGTTGATATTGTTAGTCTTGTAAACTCTTTTTATTATCATTGTTTGTGCTTAGTGATGTTCAAAGTATTTATTGTAAATTTGTAAGTTTACTTTTTTGAGGAATTTTAAAGAGATATTTAGTGATGAATGGTGGGTATAAGGCCGGGTGGCATCCCTTTTGATGAATATTTTTTAGATGAATGATACTTATATGATATTTATGATTTTATTTTGAGATAAGAACATCGGTGGGATAGATGTAGTCCCGGTGAAGAACATGCCAACCACCGGTTTACGAACTAGGGGTAAACACAGGTTAATTGTTGTCGTCCAGAGAGGTCGGGGAGTTCTGCGTGTTCTACCCCCGGGGAGTTTGGCCATTCTTAGACACATGCGGTGGGGAATGTAAGCCCATAGGCGACACTGGAGATTGCTATCGACAAACCTTAGAAAGCGGATTGCGATCCACTAGCGTTCGGTTTCGACTCAATAACTTGTTTAACCTATACTTTTATTATTATTTAAATACTCTTGAGATGATTTATTTATTTTACCTTATTTACTTGTTAATTATCTTTCATTTGCGTTACATGTGAGCTATATGGTTGTGGATGCATATTGTTGTTGACTTGACTTTATTCTTTCCTTTCTTACTAATCTATGTACGGATTAGACTTTGATTTCTTTTTGTTACAGGAGGGCGATAGTTACTCCCCACTAATTGTGGATGTTTATTATATATTTTGCGGAGGTTATGTTGATGGGAATCTTCTTTGGTTTTGGGCTCGGTTTGAGTTGCGAGAATGGAATGATAGTTGTTTTAGGCCTAGACTTCTAATTAGACTTTTCTCATTTGGAATACTCTACGAATTAGTTATTTATTTATATTATTTATTTAAGTTGGTCTCTTCACATGGTTATTTAAATACCTTTGTATTAGTAGTGACATTCCCAGGAAGACAATGTTTCCACCATCGTCCTATAATACTATTATTATTTCTTTCTTTTCCGCATTGAAATTTTGGGGTGTTACGGTTGGTATCGAGAGGAAAAAGCTCAGAAACTACGAAAAGAGTTGCTAATGATTCTTTAGAATTATTAGTTAGCCATAGGAGATAAAATTAATTTAGACTTAAGTTTAGTAGTTTCACTATAATGAGAGTGTGATGGGTACGGTAAGTAAAGAGAAGCCTTATGGGAATGTGGTGTGCTTTCATGCTTATGGAGCATATGTTGTATGTATAGTTACTTGTATTATTGGTGGAATTAGTCTACCAAGTTTGCTAATCTTATTTGCGGGGGCCTCTTACGGGGTAATTTATTTTCTCTTTTATCGAGTGCGCAGTGGCAAAGTAATTTATAGCCATCTCGGTTTAGTTGTGTGTTTAATTTGTTTTGTGTTTTACAATTTAAAAATAATATTTATTTTATTTTAATATAGTCATGTGTGTTGCATTGCATTTATTTTATTTGCTGGTTGCTTGATAGTATATGTTATTATGTGCGACGGTATATATTTTATGTTCCTTTTCAATTAAGTGTTGTTTTTTATGTGAGTACTACGTATCTGTTTTATTATTTACAAAACTTTATAGTTTGAGTTTATATTCCAAATTATATTTTAGATCTTTGACGTTAATAAATTTCATACTTATATTGTGGTATTCAAATTTTATTATTGTTAATATTTTGACATACTCTTTTGAAAAAACGTTTAATTTCAATTGTTTTATAATGGTTTGGAAAAGAAAGGGGTTTTGAAATTGTCTTTCAAGATATTCTTCAAATTTCTTTTACCGTCTTTTGACCATCTATGTTTATACATATATATATATTTTGCTTTTAATATTTGTATTTTCGTGTTAATCCTTGTTTAGCCTTTAATTATGGTAATAAGTTTTGTGGTCTTTGAAAATAAAAGTACTCGATGAGTTATTGTGGGTTATAGATTGAAATGTAGATGTAAACTATTTTTGTTTTAAAGGTTAGCATTCAACAACTTTTACTTTACTTACTAATTTACTTTTCTTATTAGCATTATTTTTCAAACTCAAATGCGTGAAAGGATCTTGTTTACTATTTGTTGTTTCTTATCCAAATATTTAGTGCTTTCTCATTTCATAGCAAATTTTGGTTGTTTTCTTTACTTCTTATTTAATTATCCGACTTTAACTATTTTGTTTTATATTCTTGAAAAGGAAATTTATATATTCAGTCTAAATTTTAAACTTGTTTGAGTTGATATTAAGTCATAATGGGTGATTCCTTTGACTTGTAAGTCAATTTGATAAGTCTAAATTTTAAACTTGTTTGAGTTGATATTAAGTCATAACGGGTGATTCCTTTGACTTGTATGTCAATTTGATAAGTTGACACATTTTGACTATTTTGATTTAACTCCCTTTTTGAGTGCATATTAAGTTTATATTGGGTGATTCCGGTAAACTTTAATGTTGATTTGATAAGAAGGCTTTCAAATATTGTTTTGTTGATACTAGGTTGCAATGGGTGATTCCATGCACATTTGTGTCGACTTGGCAAATTTTATAATCGTTGTTTATAATTTATTACTTTATCGCCAATTTATTATTAGTGTTTCGTCGTTGTGAAATTTATTTTAATGTTATCAATTTCTTTTGCGAACTTGAAATTTCATATATATGTTTAAGAGGCGTACGCTCTTATAACATATGTCATTACTTGAGTTCGTAAGTACTATTTTAATAAAGCAGCTAGCTACTCTTTATTAGAGTGTTCTTATCTCTTTAAGTGGAGTATAAGCCTGTGTGGTTATCTCTATTTAAATTGGTTTGGCTATCAATTTACGAACTTTTGCTTCTTCGTTTCTTTTCTAAAAATATTTATGTATGATCGGATTTATTCTTTTATAATTTTACGTAAATATTTATTCCTGCTTCTTTTGCAAAATTACCTATAGTTTCTTGTGCAAATGTTTTTACCTTAAACTTTCTTCTTGTCTTTGGTTCTTTCCCATTTTATAACAGATGATTGTTACCATGCTTCTTTAATCTTTACTATACAACTCTTTTTGGTCTTCCAAAATAAAATGATTACCTATAGTTCCTAATCATACTGCGTGGTTCCATGATTGCTCCGCCTGAAGGTCGTTGCGCTCTTCGACCTAAGCCACATATGTATAATTCCTAAGGATCCTTGAATAATTCAATTACATTTATTGCTTAGAAGTTACTAACAATTTCTTGTCATGACGTAGATATTTAATTGATAATCGTGATTATTGTATATTCTAATCCCTTCTATTATTCTTTTTGTATATAATATTCTTATTGTTCTACTTGTCCTGCATGGTATTTATCACCCACATGTTATTATTGCTAAACAAGACCTAAAGAATTGTTCTAACTAATTTAGATAATTTGGACAACATGCTAGGTACCTTGTAATATTGATTGCATAATAACTTGTCACTAAAAATAGTGTTTTTATGTGTTTCCTGAACCAACCTAGACTAAATATTTTTAAGGTGTATAAAATATTATATGATTATTCTTTGGCATAAAATTTGTTGTGAATCGATAATTAGTAGAGGCCAGCAATGGGAGAACTTGGTTGATTATGACCATATTCGTACCCTCGCCCCCGAACTCAATCATTGGTTTATTTTGACCATCCATGGAGTCTAGACGGGAAAATCTACATTGGATAAGTCCCACAATTTGTCTCTACGGTTTCCCATATCCAATTAGGTTTATGATTCTTCCTTGAAAGAATTGTTGGCGACTTCAAAACAATTTTCTATAAAACCTTTACAATGGGGTAGTCAAATTAAATACGCGCTCACACCGCGTATGCGAGATAAAAACATGCCTACAATTTGGCGACTTTACTGGGGAGGATTTTTTTAAATTAAATTTTTAAATGAGTGGGTGAAACTTGAAAAATACGATTCATTCTCATTTTATGCCTTTGAATAATATATTGTTTTGCATATGCATGGCTATTGTTCAGCCACCATAAGGACAATCTACCTTGCCTCATTAGCACATGTCCTATGTGTGAGGTCACCCCCTTGGAGTTTGCGCTTTGTCTTTCCAAAAAGCTTCCTGAGCGATAGTGTTGGATCTTATTATAAGCAAACCTACCCAACCATGGCATTGTTCTCTTGTTCACGACTTGACACCGGAGTGCGTCTTACACGTGGCCACCTTTTTAAGCAAAGGTACGAAGCGTGGGATCAATCTCTTAGTCGTGGACCCGGTTTCAACCTAAACCCTAAACGACCATACGATTCGTTGCGTCTAAAATCGCGTCTAAATAACAAACAAAAAATCGTCAATTAACCAAAACGTCGCCTAAATCCCCGAAAAACATGTCAGGGGAGTAGTGCGCCAAGCGCATTAAATTGCGCCCGGCGCACCACTCCCCGCGCTGCACGCGGGGTCGTGCATTTGCGCGCGATGATGCTGCACGGCACGCAAGCTTCGTGCATCAAATGGTTTTCTTTTATTTAGTCGTCGTGGTGGTCGATTCTATGTACGGTCCTATGTTCGGTCTGTCTACATTCGCGTCAAAGCAAGTCATTCTAGGGGTCTCACCTAATTAAAAAAAAAGGGGTCAGTCTTTTAATGCAAGGTCGAGTCTGTCCTAAAAAAAGTGCATCTAGAAAAAATGGTCATGTTAGAGTTAGAATCATCATGCATGTCTACCTTCTCCCTTGTTGTTTAACAAATCTTCCCTATCAATCTTAACTTACCTTACCATATTCAACAATTTCAAAAACTTGCATTTTTCAAAATCAATCCTACACCCTTTCCTATTCCACTTTTTTGAAAACATTTACTAATCATCATCATACCACCAATTCAATAAAAAAAATATTTTTCAAAATTAATCCATCATATTTTCCTAACAAAAGATAAAAACAAGGGGTCCCTTTCAAAAATGAATTTCGAAAATTCTAAGCCCATTCCACCTACCTTCAATCTAATCCAATCAACCAAACTCAATTCACTTACATTCATTCTAGGCCCATATGCATTAGAGTCATTTTTGCATTCATATTAGGTCCATCTAAAAATGAGTACATGCATTCATATAAGGCCCACAAGCATTAGAGTCCATCTTAGGCCCATATAAGTCTAGTTCATGTCAAAATCTAGGCCCATTTGCATCTTTATGTGAACCCTAGTCCATATCGAGACCAGTCCAAGGCTAATCCAAGTCCATTCCAATCTAAGTCCAATCCTAGTCCATTTCCAACGTCAAGCCCATGTGCATTTCTAGGTCTAATTTCAAATCAATATAGGACTAAGTCCAAAATTCGGTTTACATAAGCCCCAGCTCATTTCCTAAATCTAATCCAATCTATTTCTAAACCCATATAGGACGAAGTCCAAACCATTGAGTCTAGGGAAGCTAGCATCTCTTAATACCGTAATGGCACCCTTTAGACCTAGCGAAGCTAGTTACCCTTAAGACCATAAAGGACACCCCCCCGAGTTAGCGAAGCTACTCACCCTCTAAGACAATAACGGCACCCATTGACTTATCGAAGCTAGTCATCCTTAAGACCATAACGGCACCCTTTGACCTAGCAAAGCTACCCTTTGACCTAGCGATTTTAGTCATCCTTAAGACCATAACGGCACCATTTGACCTAGCGAAGCTAGTCATCCTTAAGACCATAACAGCACCCTTTGACCTAGCGAAGCTAGTCATCCTTAAGACCATAACGGCACGCTTTGACCTAGCGAAGCTAGTCATCCTTAATACCATAATGGCACCCTTTAGACCTAGCGAAGCTAATCGACCCCTAAGACCATAAAGGCACCCTCCAAGTTTAGCGAAGCTACTCCTACATTACATCTATATCATCCCAATTAAGTCCATAATGGTCCAAAACCTTTAAATGACGGAAGCTAGTCCATTTTAGAAAAAATCAGCAAGTTTGGCGAAGCCCATCCCCTAGGTCTAGCGAAGCTAGCATAGGAAATCTTTTTGTGTCTAGTCTGCCTAAGTTCAAAGTCTAGTCTAGTCTAGTCTGCTTGCATAGTCCAGTCCAGTCCACATCTGCATATGCATATAGTTAGGCCCATGTCGCCATCATAACCATAATCATACCCATTTCAAATCATTTCCCATTCCCATTTCCATTTTCATTCTCATTTCTCATCTCCATTTCCATTTCTCCATCCATCATTTCCATTTCTCATTTGGAAAACATCATTTTTTAGAATTCACGAGGTTCATTCGATTTGCGTTCGGGACGGGTCGTGAGATTATAACTTAGAAACGCCCGACGGGCGGATACAAGGTCAACCTACTCCCGACACGTCAAACGAGTTCTCACCTTTTTTAGACGCGTCTTCCGAAACTTCCGAATCATCCGAGATCATCATCCGAGATGGGAGACACTTCCGAGCAACTCAAAGCAATCATGGCTCGGTGCAAGCGATAAACTCTCGTCTTGAGGGACTAGATAAAGAGATCATAGCACTGTGAGAAAAATATGATAACTGAGGAAGAAGAGCATGATGACACTCCACCACCACCACCACCTCCACCTCCTATCAAGACCGAGACATAATTGAGGTTTGAAAAACTCGAGCAATTGATCCGGTCAATTCCACACTCGAGAGTCGGGCTCATGGCCATGACATCATTGATCCTAAACGAAGGAAAAACTCCTTAAAAAGGTAGCATTGGGTGACCTCCCAAAATTCAAGGGGGGTCGAAGACCCAGGATGATCATTTGAGAGCTTTCTCCATATCTCTAGGTCTCAAGGGCATGAGCAAGGACCTGTTTGCTTATGTCTTTCCCTTGACCTTGGATGCACATCCATCCAAGTGGTTCAGGTCACTGAATAAGACCAAGCTGAATGACTCGGACTATATCGCAGAAGAGTTCCACGAAACAAATACATATACAATACTTAGCTTCTCATTGGCCTTCGTGAGTTGGAGTTAACTAAACAGAACTCCAAGGAAGATTTCGTCCCCTTCCTTAACAGATTGAGGGAAAAAGCTGCACAAATGACTAACAGGCCATCTCAAGAGGATCAAGTCCGACTAGTGATCCATAACGTGCAGCCTAAGTATAGGGATCATATTGAATTCCAACCCATAGAGTCTTTCACGAAGCTCACATAAGGTAGGCATCTTTGATTGAAGAAAGAGGTACAAGCCAACAACAACAAGGGTTCTAACAATAACAACTCTTTCAAGAAGAGTAATAACAACCCTTCTAGCTTTAAAAGTAAAGACATCAATGCCCCAAATACCGAAAAGAGAGGTTATCAAGGGCCTCAAAGAATGTTCACTCCATTGGGCATGACTCTAGAAGAAGCCTTCACTAGGCTTCATGCAAAAAGGAGCACTTTAGCCTCTTGGCCCTACTCCGGACTCTGCTCCGATAAAAGATCCAATAAATGGAATCTAATACCTCTTTTGCAAGTACCATCAAGGAAAGGGGCATATGACATCACAATGTTGGACTTTGAAGCATGCTCTACAGGATATGGTTGAAGACGGTACATTGCCAATTCCGCCTGCAGCAAAATTCAGCAATAGCGGCAACCCCTTAGGCAGTGCCTAAATAATGTCGGGGCATGGTAAATTTAACGCTAGTTTTCTATGTTTAGTCGGAGAGTCCCTTCCCTAACTCCTTCATTTCCTTTCTGTCGAGTCTATGTCATTTAGGATTTTTATTTTAAATAAAGTCTTCTTCTATTCATTTCTAATTAATAAAATAATTGCATTTTCATTTTCACTTTCATTGGCCTTCCATCATTTTATTTATGCCTCTAATTCAATGATGAAAGTTAAATCACCTAATGAACTTGTAACACCCACGTAATTTTTATCCTTTATTTTTGGTGTTTGTTTACATTAAAATGATATTTTTTTCAGAAAAAATAAATAATTTATTATTTAAATTATTTTGGAACATGTTGTGAAAATGTGTATATATTTTTATATGTTGTGTATATTTATATATATTTATTTTAAGTTGTTAGCTATTTATTTTAAAAGTTATATTAGTTTCGTTATTTATTTAGGCGTTTAGGGATGCGGTGTTATCGCGTAGCGTTTTGTAACGTTGATGGACCGACTTGGATGATGAAATGTTGCATCACATGTGGCGTGTCATGCTGGCCGAAAATCAGCAATTATGGAGTGGAGGATGAAGAGTTTTGGTGCTTATTAAGCTAACCTTTGGATCTCTTGTAACCCCCATTTAATCCTTCATTAACACTCTCCTAAACCCTTCATTTTTCCTTGCCAATTAATTATAATTTTTAATCAGAGAAATTCAGCATCATTCTCATTTAACCCACGGCATTTTCAAGAAAAGAAAGAGAGGAAAGGAAGAGAAAAGTTCAAACCGGGTTTTTCCCTGTCACACATTCACGAAAATGTCCATCGCCGGAGATCTAACCGTTGGATCATCTTGAAATTTGGACAGCATATTTTGAACATAGTTTTCGTCACTTTGACTGCATGGATTTTGAATCCAAGCTTTCAATCGCTAGGAATCATGGTCGAAACAGAACAGCACGAAATGATATTTTTCAACGTTTAAGAAGAAAACGCCTAGTGACTTGTTGCTACAATTATCGTTCGTGGAGGACTTGGATTACATATATTTGTCGTATCTCTTTAGACTCGCTCTCCTCCCAACGTTCCGGTAACTAGTAGTTATCTTAGAACGCTAGAGATTAGAGTATATTTCGGTATTAGATTATTACGTTAGGAATTGTTTTAGTTACTTTTTATATGAAATTATTGATGAAAATTTACTTGAGTGTTTATCATATGTGTTGTGAGTATGTTATGTGCAGAAAATAATTTTTTATTGAGGTTTTACTATTTTATTAATTTAATTGGTAATTTGTGTGTTCATGGCTTAATTATAAAATAATTAGTGAATGAATTTTATAATTGCTGAAAATATTTTTTATTGAAGCATGTTATGTGTGTAATATGTTTTTCATGTCTAAGAATAATTTTTGTTTAATGTTTATGAGTTTATTTAATTAAATTATCTATTTTTGCATTTTCGTGTTTGTTATTATTTAAATCGTGAATATTATATTTTTGAGGCCGAAAATTTCTTTGCATAATATGTATTACCGTGCCGTTTATTTCTATTTTTAATTATTTTATTGGCTTTATTGACTATTCCGTAAATTAATATTGAAAACTACTTTTTGAGTCCGAAATTAGAAAATAATATATGTACTATGTCAGTAGAGTCACATTTGTCATATGATAATTTTGGTGGTATTTTACAGATCGTTTTTATTAGTTTAATAATTTTTATTGTGTTCTTGTTAAGAGTTTGAGGATATTCTTTTAAATTATTTAAGGGTTTAATAATCATAAATAAATTGAGAACTTTTATGATCTTGGAAGGTGATGATTTGTAGGTTACCGTTGGTTATAATTGAGTATCATTATATTTACGTTTAGTCTTTGTAAAAATGATTAGTCGTGGTACGTTTTGTTGAATTAATTAGCTTTGGAGTTAATTGATGGTGACGTCGGACGCACGCCGATGCGTCGGACGCAGTTGGGGCGGTGCGCCGGACGCACAGGTGGCGCGCGAGCGCAGCTCACGTGCCGAGCGCACGATCTTGTGTTGTGTAATTTTTGGTATGATCTTGTACGTATGTTCTACATGTAGTTGGTGATCTTATATGATGTGATGCATTTTCGGTTGATCTTGTTAGTGTTAGAAACTCTTTTTATTATCATTGTTTGTGCTTAGTGATGTTCAAAGTATTTGTTGTAAATTTGTAAGTTTTCTTTTTTGAGGAATTTTAAAGAGATATTTAGTGATGAATGGTGGGTATAAGGCCGGTGGCATCCCTTTGATGAATATTTTTTAGATGAATGATACTTATATGATATTTATGATTTTATTTTGAGATAAGAACATCCTAAGTGGGATAGATGTAGTCCCCAGTGAAGAACATGCCAACCGCCCGGTTTACGAACTAGGGGTAAACACCGGGTTAATTGTTGTCGTCCGAGAGGTCGGGGAGTTCTGCGTGTTCTACCCAAAGACGGGAGTTTGGCCATTCTTAGACACATGCAAGGGGGGAACGTAAGCCCATAGGCCCGACTCGGGAGATTGCTATCCGACAAACCTTAGGAAGCGGATTGCGATCCACTTGCGTTCGGTTTACGACTCAATAAACTTGTTTAACCTATACTTTTATTATTATTTAAATACTCTTGAGATGATTTATTTATTTTACCTTATTTACTTGTTATTTATCTTTCATTTGCGTTACTTGTGAGCTATATGGTTGTGGATGTGATACGCTCAAGTTATACGATGGTTTTTGCGTTATTTTGGGTGCACTTTGCTAAGGGTTTGATTGTAATTGTTAACATTCGTGTTTTATTTAGCCCTTAGCGGAAGTTCGGAATTTTGCGAGATAATTTGTGTTAACGTCATGTATTCCGAGCTTTCAAGATGAAATGGATTTGAATGATGTTTGATTGAAGTTGTCTTTGGACAACTTGGGAGATTTGGCATCGGAGCATAATGGGCAATCATCTAAGCTCTAAGCACCAAGCATGCGCGTAACTTCGACCACCTGCATAGCTCACCGTCAACCCGAGCAGCCGCGTCATCACCCGCCAAGCACAGCCTACACACGCCAGCCCGAGCTCATCGAGCACCAAATTCATGTGCGGCGACCAATGCTCGACTCGCGCGCGCCCTCACCGGCACGACTCGCGCATATCTAGGCGAAGCACTCCGTAGGCGGTGTCGAAGGCCCGAGCCGCGCGCTAGGTGCCCGACTCGCGCGCCAAGACATGCGCGACTCGCGCACCCGAGCGAAGGCGAAGTTTTGGGCGCAGCCAAGGCCCGGGTCGCGCGCCATAGATGCCCGACTCGCGCACTTCGACGCGGATGCGATTCTTCGGCAATTTTCAGCTTTCCCTTAGGTTTTATTAATGAAAAAAACATTTTGTTTTTGGGGGAGAGCTTGTAATTTACCCGAACTAAATTAGAGAGGAGAGGAAGAGAAGTGGGGAGAGGGAGAGTGCAATGTAGACCTTGGAGTGGCAAGCTTGAGGGAGAGCTCTCTCCTCCATCCTTCCTTCTTCATGATTCTCTTTTCATCTTTCCTTCTTCGTTCCTCTTTGTTCTTCATTTCTTAGTTCTTTGTTTTCATTTCTTAGTTTAGTTTTAGGGATTTCAAATATGGGTTTGGTTTTTGCTATCGGATTGTAGCTTGAATGTTCTTGGATCAATTAACATGAAGCTTCAACCGTTATTGTGAGATCTTTCCTCTCTTTCTCTTTTCCTTGATTATGGTTTAATTTCTATGCTTGTGATTTATGGATTGTTGCATAATTATGCTAGGAACGCTACTAGTTTGATTGTGTAGTTAATCTAATGCTAGATTTAAGAATAGAATCGGATTGTTTTATTCTTTTTATCAATTGGTAGCAAACTAGGGAGTAATTTAGATCTTGATCATCTTGGTTATTTCTTAGGAAATTGAATCAAGCTGTTGAATGTTTATCGCGTGTATGACATTAGCGGGTCTATTGGTTCTCTTGTGTTTAGTCTTCGCTATTGGATTGAACTTAGGCGGGTCTTGGGGACTAGGTTATCCTTTAGTTAGGGTTTTATAGTCACGCCGATCGTGCTATTCAACTAAGATTAAGGAGAACACGAGATTAATTCTCGACAATAGATAATTATGGAAATAATTAGAGTGGAGGTTCAAGGATCGATAATGAGTTGGAAGTGGATGTTAATCGGATTCAAGATCTTCCTATAATGATTTCTCATTTTGTTTTATATGCTAGTTAGTTTTAGTTTGTTAGTAAATCAACTTGAAACCCCCCTTTGTTAATATTATTAGGTTTCTCGGCCCTTAGCTTAATCTGGGTTTGAATCACGACGAATACAAACTCGTCCACTGTTTCCCCGTGGATACGACCCCTACTTCACTATACTACCTTAGTGTAGAAGAGAGTAGGAGAAATTTTATCTTTGGACCGGGCGCGGTGCACGCACGACACACCCGTCATGACCATTAATATCAATATTTGGCGTGACGCGGTGTGTCGTCGTGCACCGCGCCCGTCCAAAGATAAAATTTCTCCTACTCTCTTCTACACTAAGGTAGTATAGTGGAAGTAGGGTCGTATCCACAGGGAAACAAGAGACGAGTTTGTATTCGCGTGATTCAAACCTAGATTAAGCTAAGGGCCGAGAAACCTAATAATATTAACAAAGGGGGGTTTCAAGTTGATTTACTAACAAACTAAAACTAACTAGCATATAAACAAAATGAGAAATCAATTATAGGAAGATCTCGAACCGATTAACATCCACTTCAACTCATTATCGATCCTGAACCCCACCTCTAATTATTTCCATAATTATCTATTGTCGAGAATTAATCTCGTGTTCTCCTTAATCTTAGTTGAATAAAGCACGACCGTGACTATAAAAACCCTAACTAAAGGATAACCTAGTCCGATCCAGGCCTAAGTTCAATCCAATAGCAAGAATAAACACAGAGAACCAATAGACCCGCTAATGTCATACACGCGATAAACATTCAACATGATTCAATTTCCCTAAGAAATAACCAAGATGATCAGCATCTAAATTACTCCCTAGTTTGCTACCAATTGATAAAAGAATAAACAATCCGATTCTATTCTTAAATCTAGCATTAGATTAACTACACAATCAAACTAGTAACGTTCCTAGCATAATTATGCAACAATCATAAATCACAAGCATAGAAATTAAACCATAATCAAGGAAAAGAGAAGAGAGGAAAGATCTCACAATAACGGTTGAAGCTTCACGTTAATTGATCCAAGAACAGGTCAAGCTACAATCCGATAGCAAAAACCAAACCCATATTTGAAATCCCTAAAAACTAAACTAAGAAATGAAAACAAAGAACTAAGAAATGAAGAACAAAGAGGAACGAAGCAGGAAAGATGAAAAAGAGAATCATGAAGAAGGAAGGGACGAGAGAGGAGCTCTCCCCTCAAGCTTGCCACTCCAGGTCTACATTCCAAACTCTCCCTCCCCACTTCTCTTCCTCTCCTCTCTAATTTAGCCCGAAATTACAAGCTTCTCCCCCAAAAACAAAATGTTTTTTTCATTAATAAAACCTAAGGGAAAGCCGAAAATTGCCGAAGAATCGCATCCGCGTCGAAGTCGCGGCATCCTACGGGCGCGCGACCCGGCCTGCAGCGCCCAAAACTTCTCACTCGCTCGAAGCGCGAGTCGCGCATGTCTTGCGCGACAGTTCGGGCATACCTAGCGCGCGCTGCCTTCGACACCGTCTGCCAGAGGTGCTTCACTAGATATGCGCGAGTCGTGGCAGGAGGCGCCGAGTCGAGCATTGGTCGCTGCACATGAATTTGGTGCTCGATGAGCCTGGGCCGTGCGGTGTAGTCGCCGTGCTTGGTCATGATGACGCTGGCTCGCCGGCTGACGTGAGCTAAGTAGGTGGTCGAGGTTACGCGCATGCTGGTGCTTAGAGCTCCGATGATCGCCATTATGCTCCGATGCCAAATCTCCCAAGCTCTCCAAAGACAACTTCAATCAAACATCATTCAAATCCATTTCATCTGGAAGCCCTCTAATACATGACGTTAACACAAATTATCTCGTAAAGCTCCGAACTTCCGCTAAGGGCTAAATAAAACACGAATGTTAACAATTACAATCAAACCCTTAGCAAAGTGCACCCAAAATAACGCAAAAACATCGTATAACTTGAGCGTATCAAATACCCCCACACTTCAACTTTACTCGGCCTCAGTAAACTCAAAAATGAGAAATACCAATTAAATCATCGCCTCAAGCTATCGAAACCAACCTACACTCCCCATCAACTACATCATCATCATCACATCTTAATAAAATACGCTCAAAACCTAAACGTAAGAGGATGATGATTCCCCACACTTAGATTCAAGCTCACTGAAATATACAAAGACGTGACAACAATAATAACCAAAGAACGCCAACAAGTTTAACCAACAACACCAACAAGAATCAAAATGCCACCTCGACACACTAAAGTATCGCCTCTCCCAAACCTCAAAAGATAAACTAAAACTACTACTACAACAACTAATTTAAAATAGCAAGCCATGGAATGAAGACAAAAAGGGAAAAATTCCATGCTTACTCCCAAAAACAAACAATCAACCAAAAGAATGTGAAAGCCAAAACAAAACTTCACAAAAATCAAGGATGAAATAACCAAACCAACCCGAAAACGCTTTCCACCTTATGACACCATCTCCGGCAAATGAGTTTTCAAAGTACAAAATTCTCTCTTAATCTCTCATTTTGCCTAGAGCCCTTTCGGTTTTCATCCTAGCTTCACACATTTCTTTTTGGTTGCATCTCACCATCTTACCCGCTCAATATAAGCCACTTTTGTGCATAGGTTGCCCTTTCGGGTTTCAACCTATCCGGCCCCCACTTTTGCCCGAGTCGCCCGCCCTTGCGGGTTTTCAACTCAGCGGGATTCATTTCATCATTTTTTTTTTTTTTTTGTTTTTTTGTTTTTTTTTTTTTTTTTTTTTTTTTTTTCAAATTGAAATAAATACAACATAAATTGAAATAAATACAACATAAATACAACATAGATACATGAGAATGAGAACACCCTCCCCCTACTTAAACTACACATTGTCCTCAATGTGTCGACAATTAGTAGAAAAAGTAAATCAAAATGGGGGAGAAAATCGAAAATCGGGTAAATCGAAGATCGAATGCTCAAGACTCATGACCAAACAATCCGTCAAACTCAAATTTCTTAACAACACCATCTCAAATCTCCGAAATCAACTCACAACCCTCTCCCTCAAATCACTCAAACAAATGGCAAATTCAAACGTTTTAAATTTTTGAGATTGACACCTAGCTCAAGAGATCGAAAAGATACAACAATCTCACTCCTCTAGTGTTACCAACTCCTAGCTATTGAACTCCTCCCAACGGGTTTTCTTTTGTGGACTTGGGCTCAAAGCGGATTAAGATGTGTTGTGGTTCGTTTTAGTGGGTGGGCGGTGGGTGAAATAAAATTTGTTGTGGTGGTGGGAAATTTGATGAGAAAATAAAGGAAAAGAAAGAAAATAAAAGGGGTCTCGGGTTGCCTCCCGAGAAGCGCTGTTGTTTAAAGTCGTGAGCTCGACTTTAATACCTTAAGCTTAATCGGTGGATTGTGCTCCATGTGTGACAATGGTGGTTCCATGTCAATCTCCACTTCAAACACACAAAATTGATTGAGAAGGACTCTTGCAATGCATTGTTAGTGCCTAGCTTACTACATCATGGTTGAGCATATAATATCAGATTATATCCCAAAACCTAGCATTAAGTCAACAACAAACATCAACTAGTAGTACTCCTAGCTAATCCAAGTCATGACCATTAATATCAATATTTAAAGCTAGACAATAACCAAGATATAGAGTATGAGTCAATCAACCATTCCCAAGAGAGTTAAAGCAACAAGTTCCATGCTTCTTGTCCAAAATACGAAAGTGAAATACATGAGCTCAATGGAAGATGAAAACTAGAAACTCAAACAAAAGGAATTCTTCATATAAGTGGCCAACCAAAAACAAAGAGCACAAACAATACCATCCAAAAATCACGCAAAACACAAACAAGTAACACCGTTTCCCGCAGACAGGCGCCAAAATTTGGCAGACGCGGTGTGTCGTGGTGCACCGCGCCCGGTCCAAAGATAAAATTTCTCCTACTCTCTTCTACACTAAGGTAGTATAGTGGAAGTAGGGGTCGTATCCACAGGGGAAACAAAGGGACGAGTTTGTATTCGGCGTGATTCGAAACCTAGATTAAGCTAAGGGGCCGAGAAACCTAATAATATTAACAAAAGGGGGGTTTCAAGTTGATTTACTAACAAACTAAAACTAACTAGCATATAAACAAAATGAGAAATCAATTATAGGAAGATCTTGAATCTGATTAACATCCACTTCAACTCATTATCGATCCTTGAACCTCCACTCTAATTATTTCCATAATTATCTATTGTCGAGAATTAATCTCGTGTTCTCCTTAATCTTAGTTGAATAGCACGATCGCGTGACTATAAAACCCTAACTAAAGGATAACCTAGTCCGACTGCGTCTAAGTTCAATCCAATAGCAGAAGAATAAACACGAGAGAACCAATAGACACTGCTAATGTCATACACGCGATAAACATTCAACAGCTTGATTCAATTTCCCTAAGAAATAACCAAGATGATCAAGATCTAAATTACTCCCTAGTTTGCTACCAATTGATAAAAGAATAAAAACAATCCGATTCTATTCTTAAATCTAGCATTAGATTAACTACACAATCAAACTAGTAACGTTCCTAGCATAATTATGCAACAATCATAAATCACAAGCATAGAAATTAAACCATAATCAAGGAAAAGAGAAAGAGAGGAAAGATCTCACAATAACGGTTGAAGCTTCATGTTAATTGATCCAAGAACGATTCAAGCTACAATCCGATAGCAAAAAACCAAACCCATATTTGAAATCCCTAAAAACTAAACTAAGAAATGAAAAACAAAGAACTAAGAAATGAAGAACAAAGAGGAACGAAGAAGGAAAGATGAAAAGAGAATCATGAAGAAGGAAGGATGAGGAGAGGAGCTCTCCCCTCAAGCTTGCCACTCCAAGGTCTACATTTCAGCTCTCCTCTCCCCACTTCTCTTCCTCTCCTCTCTAATTTAGTTCAGAAATTACAAGCTCTCCCCCAAAAACAAAATGTTTTTTTCTATTAATAAAACCTAAGGAAAGCTGAAAATTGCCGAAGAATCGCATCCGCGTCGAAGTGCGCGTGAGCCGGGCATCTATGGCGCGCGACCCGGGCCTCGGGCCGCCGCCCAAAACTTCGCCGCTTCGCGAGTGCGCGAGTCGCGCATGTCTTGCGCGCGAGTCGGGCATGCCTAGCGCGCGGCTCGGGCCTTCGACACCTTCCCGGCAGGGTGCTTCAGCTAGATATGCGCGAGTCGTGCAGTGAGGGCGCGCGAGTCGAGCATTGGTCGCTGCACATGAATTTGGTGCTCGATGAGCTCGGGCTGTGCGTGTGTAGCTGCTGTGCTTGGTTGGTGATGACGCTGGCTCGCTGGGTTGACGTGAGCTATGTAGGTGGTCGAAGTTACGCGCATGCTTGGTGCTTAGAGCTTCCGATGATTGCCCATTATGCTCCGATGCCAAATCTCCCAAGCTCTCCAAAGACAACTTCAATCAAACATCATTCAAATCCATTTCATCTTGAAAGCTCGGAATACATGACGTTAACACAAATTATCTCGCAAAGCTCCGAACTTCCGCTAAGGGCTAAATAAAACACGAATGTTACAATTACAATCAAACCCTTAGTAAAGTGCACCCAAAATAACGCAAAAACATCGTATAACTTGAGCGTATCAGGATGCATATTGTTGTTGACTTGACTTTATTCTTTCCTTTCTTACTAATCTATGTCTGGATTAGACTTTGATTTCTTTTGTTCTGGGAGAACTGATAGTTACTCCCCACTAATTGTGGATGTTTATTATATATTTTGCAGGTTATGTTGATGGGAATCTTCTTTGGTTTTGGGCTCGGTTTGAGTTGCGAGAATGGAATGATAGTTGTTTTGGAATACTCTGAATTAGTTATTTATTTATATTATTTATTTAAGTTGGTCTCTTCACATGGTTATTTAAATACCTTTGTATTAGTAGTGACATTCCCGTAAGACAATGTTTCCGCCATCGTCCTATAATACCGTTATTATTTCTTTCTTTTCCGCATTGAAATTTTGGGGTGTTACAGTTGGTATCAGAGCAAAACGCTCCGAAACTCTGAAAAAGAGTTGCTAATGATTCTTTAGAATTATTAGTTAGCCATAGGAGATAAAATTAATTTAGACTTAAGTTTAGTAGTTTCACTATAATGAGAGTGTGATGGGTACGGTAAGTAAAGAGAAGCCTTATGGGAATGTGGTGTGCTCTCATGCTTATGGAGCATATGTTGTATGTATAGTTACTTGTATTATTGGTGGAATTAGTCTACCAAGTTTGCTAATCTTATTTGCAGGGCCTCTTACAGGTAATTTATTTTCTCTTTTATCGAGTAGCGCAATAAAACCGAAGTAATTTATAGCCATCTCGGTTTAGTTGTGTGTTTAATTTGTTTTGTGTTTTACAATTTAAAAATAATATTTATTTTATTTTAATATAGTCATGTGTGTTGCATTGCATTTATTTTATTTGCTGGTTGCTTGATAGTATATGTTATTATGTGCGACGGTATATATTTTATGTTCCTTTTCATTTAAGTGTTGTTTTTTATGTGAGTACTACGTATCTGTTTTATTATTTACAAAACTTTATAGTTTGAGTTTATATTCCAAATTATATTTTAGATCTTTGACGTTAATAAATTTCATACGTATATTGTGGTATTCAAATTTTATTATTGTTAATATTTTGACATACTCTTTTGAAAAACGTTTAATTTCAATTGTTTTATAATGGTTTGGAAAAGAAAGGGGTTTAGAAATTGTCTTGCAAGATATTCTTCAAATTTCTTTTACCGTCTTTTGACCATCTATGTTTATACATATATATATATATATATTTTGCTTTTAATATTTGTATTTTCGTGTTAATCCTTGTTTAGCCTTTAATTATGGTAATAAGTTTTGTGGTCTTTGAAAATAAAAGTACTCTGATGAGTTATTGTGGGTTATTGATTGAAATGTAGATGTAAACTATTTTGTTTTAAAGGTTAGCATTCAACAACTTTTACTTTACTTACTAATTTACTTTTCTTATTAGCATTATTTTTCAAACTCAAATGCGTGAAAGGATCTTGTTTACTATTTGTTGTTTCTTATCCAAATATTTAGTGCTTTCTCATTTCATAGCAAATTTTGGTTGTTTTCTTTACTTCTTATTTAATTATCCGACTTTAACTATTTTGTTTTATATTCTTGAAAAGGAAATTTATATATTCAGTCTAAATTTTAAACTTGTTTGAGTTGATATTAAGTCATAATAGGTGATTCCTTTGACTTGTAAGTCAATTTGGTAAGTCTAAATTTTAAACTTGTTTGAGTTGATATTAAGTCATAACGGGTGATTCCTTTGACTTGTATGTCAATTTGATAAGTTGACACATTTTGACTATTTTGATTTAACTCCCTTTTTGAGTGCACATTAAGTTTATATTGGGTGATTCCGGTAAACTTTAATGTTGATTTGATAAGAAGGCTTTCAAATATTGTTTTGTTGATACTAGGTTGCAATGGGTGGTTCCATGCACATTTGTGTCGGCTTGGCAAATTTTATAATCGTTGTTTATAATTTATTACTTTATCGCCAATTTATTATTAGTGTTTCGTCGTTGTGAAATTTATTTTAATGTTATCAATTTCTTTTGCGAACTTGAAATTTCATATATATGTTTAAGAGGCGTACGCTCTTATAACATATGTCATTACTTGAGTTCGTAAGTACTATTTTAATAAAGCAACTTAGCTAATCTTTATTAGAGTGTTCTTATCTCTTTAAGTGGAGTATAAGCCTCGTGTGGTTATCTCTATTTAAATTGGTTTGGCTATCAATTTACGAACTTTTGCTTCTTCGTTTCTTTTCTAAAAATATTTATGTATGATCGGATTTATTCTTTTATAATTTTACGTAAATATTTATTCCTGCTTCTTTTGCAAAATTACCTATAGTTTCTTGTGCAAATGTTTTTACCTTAAACTTTCTTCTTGTCTTTGGTTCTTTCCCATTTTATAACAGATGATTGTTACCATGCTTCTTTAATCTTTACTATACAACTCTTTTTGGTCTTCCAAAATAAAATGATTACCAATAGTTCCTGATCATACTGCGTGGTTCCATGATTGCTCCGCTTGAAGGTCGTTGCGCTCTTCGACCTAAGCCATATATGTATAATTCCTAAGGATCCTTGAATAATTCAATTATATTTATTGCTTAGAAGTTACTAACAATTTGTTGTCATGACGTAGATATTTAATTGATAATCGTGATTATTGTATATTCTAATCCCTTCTATTATTCTTTTTGTATATAATATTCTTATTGTTCTACTTGTCCCGCATGGTATTTATCACCCACATGTTATTATTGCTAAACAAGACCTAAAGAATTGTTCTAACTAATTCGAGATAATTTGGACAACATGCTAGGTACCTTGTAATATTGATTGCATAATAACTTGTCACTAAAAATAGTGTTTTTATGTGTTTCCCGAACCAACCTAGACTAAATATTTTTAGGGTGTATAAAATATTATATGATTATTCTTTGGCATAAAATTTGTTGTGAATCGATATTTAGTAGAGGCCAGCAATGGGAGAACTTGGTTGATTATGACCATATTCGTACCCTCACCCCCGAACTCAATCATTGGTTTATTTTGACCATCCATGGAGTCTAGACGGGAAAATCTACATTGGATAAGTCCCACAATTTGTCTCTACGGTTTCCCATATCCAATTAGGTTTATGATTCTTCCTTTAAAGAATTGTTGGCGACTTCAAAACAATTTTCTATAAAACCTTTACAATGGGGTAGTCAAATTAAATACGCGCTCACACCGCGTATGCGAGATAAAAACATGCCTACAATTTGGCGACTTTCTCGGGGAGGTTTTATTTAAATTAAATTTTTAAATGAGTGGGTGAAACTTGAAAAATACGATTCATTCTCATTTTATGCCTTTGAATAAAATATTATTTTGCATATGCATGGCTATTGTTCAGCCACCATAAGGACAATCTACCTTGCCTCATTAGCACATGTCCTATGTGTGAGGTCACCCCCTAGGAGTTTGCGCTTTGTCCTTCCAAAAAGCATCCTGAGCGATAGTGTTGGATCTTATTATAAGCAAACCTACCCAACCATGGCATTGTTCTCTTGTTCCTGACTTGACACTAGAGTGCGTCTTACACGTGGCCACCTTTTTAAGCAAAGGTACGAAGCGTGGGATCAATCTCTTAGTCGTTGACCAGTTTCAGCCTTAACCTAAACCCGACCATAGTTGAACATAGAACTGGACTTTAGGTTGGAACTTTTGCATCCATGTTATATGACATATGCCTGTGATTGCAATTTCTGCTTGCTATTATTTTGTTAAAATCGTTGTTATTCGTTGCGTCTAAAATCGCGTCTAAATAACAAACAAAAAATCGTCAATTAACCAAAACGTCGCCTAAATCCCCGAAAAACATGTCAGGGGAGAAGTGCGCCAAGCGCATTAAATTGCGCCTGGCGCACCACTCCCGCGCCAGACGCAGGGTCGTCCACCGCGCGCAGTAATGCTGCACGGCACGCAGTCTGTGCATCAAATGGTTTTCTTTGATTTAGTCGTCGTGGTGGTCGATTCTATGTACGGTCCTATGTTCGGTCTGTCTACATTCGCGTCAAAGCAAGTCATTCTAGGGGTCTCACCTAATTAAAAAAAAGGGGCCGACTTTTTAATGCAATGTCGAGTCTGTCCTAAAAAAAGTGCATCTAGAAAAAATGGTCATGTTAGAGTTAGAATCATCATGCATGTCTACCTTCTCCCTTGTTGTTTAACAAATCTTCCCTATCAATCTTACCTTACCATATTCAACAATTTCAAAAACTTGCATTTTTCAAAATTAATCCTACACCCTTTCCTATTCCACTTTTTTCGAAAACATTTACTAATCATCATCATACCACCAATTCAATAAAAAAATATTTTTCAAAATTAATCCATCATATTTTCCTAACAAAAGATAAAAACAAGGGGTCCCTTTCAAAAATGAATTTTAAAAATACTAAGCCCATTCCACCTACCTTCAATCTAATCCAATTAATCAAACTCAATTCACTTGCATTCATTCTAGGCCCATATGCATTAGAGTCATTTTTGCATTCATATTAGGTCCATCTAAAAATGAGTACATGCATTCATATAAGGCCCACAAGCATTAGAGTCCATCTTAGGCCCATATAAGTCCAGTTCATGTCAAAATCTAGGCCCATTTGCATCTTTATGTGAACCCTAGTCCATATCGAGACCAGTCCAAGGCTAATCCAAGTCCATTCCAATCTAAGTCTAATCCTAGTCCATTTCCAACGTCAAGCCCATGTGCATTTCTAGGTCTAATTTCAAATCAATATAGGACTAAGTCCAAAATTCGGTTTACATAAGGCCCAGCTCATTTCCAAAATCTAATCCAGTCTATTTCTAAACCCATATAGGACGAAGTCCAAACCATTGAGTCTAGGGAAGCTAGCATCTCTTAATACCATAATGGCACCCTTTAGACCTAGCGAAGCTAGTTACCCTTAAGACCATAAAGGACACCCCCTGAGTTAAGCGAAGCTACTCACCCTTTAAGACAATAACGGCACCCATTGACTTATCGAAGCTAGTCATCCTTAAGACCATAACGGCACCCTTTGACCTAGCGAAGCTTCCCTTTGACCTAGCGATTTTAGTCATCCTTAAGACCATAACGGCACCATTTGACCTAGCGAAGCTAGTCATCCTTAAGACCATAACAGGACCCTTTGACCTAGCGAAGCTAGTCATCCTTAAGACCATAACGGCACGCTTTGGCCTAGCGAAGCTAGTCATCCATAAGACCATAATGGCACCCTTTAGACCTAGCGAAGCTAGTCAACCCTAAGACGATAAAGGCACCCTCCAAGTTTAGCGAAGCTATTCCTACATTACATCTATATCATCCCAATTAAGTCCATAATGGTCCAAAACCTTTAAATCTGGCGAAGCTAGTCCATTTTAGAAAAAAATCAGCAAGTTTGGCGAAGCCAATTCCCCTAGGTCTAGCGAAGCTAGCATAGGAAATCTTTTTGTGTCTAGTCTGCCTAAGTTCAAAATCTAGTCTAGTCTGCTTGCATAGTCCAGTCCAGTCCACATCTGCATATGCATATAGTTAGGCCCATGTCGCCATCATAACCATAATCATACCCATTTCAAATCATTTCCCATTCCCATTTCCATTTTCATCCTCATTTCTCATCTCCATTTCCATTTCTCCATCCATCATTTCCATTTCTCATTTGGAAAACATCATTTTTTAGAATTCACGAGGTTCATTCGATTTCTGTTCAGGACAGGTCGTGAGATTATAACTTAGAAACGCCTGACAGAGCGGATACAAGGTCAACCTACTCCCAGACACGTCAAACGAGTTCTCACCTTTTTAGACGCGTCTTCCGAAACTTCTGAATCATCTGAATCATCATCCGAGATGGGAGACACTTCTGAGCAACTCAATGCAATCATGGCTCAGCTTCAACTGATAAACTCTCGTCTTGAGGGACTAGATAAAGAGATCATAGCACTGTGAGAAAAATATGATAACTGAGGAAGAAGAGCATGATGACACTCCACCACCACCACCACCTCCACCTTCTATCAAGACCGAGACATAATTGAGGTTTGAAAAACTCGAGCAATTGATCCAATTCAATTCCGCACTCGAGAGTCAAGCTCATGGCCATGACATCATTGATCCTAAACCGAAGGAAAAACTCCTTAAAAAAGGTAGCATTGGGTGACCTACCAAAATTCAAGGGGGTCGAAGACCCGAGATGATCATTTCGAGAGCTTTCTCCATATCTCTAGGTCTCAAGGGCATGAGCAAGGACCTGTTTGCTTATGTCTTTCCCTTGACCTTGGATGCACATCCATCCAAGTGGTTCAGGTCACTGAATAAGACCAAGCTGAATGACTCGGACTATATCAGAGAAGAGTTCCACAAACAATACATATACAATACTTAGCTTCCCATTGACCTTCCTGAGTTGGAGTTAACTAAACAGAACTCCAAGGAAGATTTCGTCCCCTTCCTTAACAGATGGAGGGAAAAAGCTGCTCAAATGACTAACAGGCCATCTCAAGAGGATCAAGTCCGACTAGTGATCCATAACGTGCAGCCTAAGTATGGGGATCATATTGAATTCCAACCCATAGAGTCTTTCACGAAGCTCTATAAGGTAGGCATGCTGATTGAAGAAGAGGTACAAGTCAACAACAACAAGGGTTCTAACAATAACAACTCTTTCAAGAAGAGTAATAACAACCCTTCTAGCTTTAAAAGCAAAGACATCAATGCCCTAAATACTGAAAAGAGAGGTTATCAAGGGCCTCAAAGAATGTTCACTCCATTGGGCATGACTCTAGAAGAAGCCTTCACTAGGCTTCATGCAAAAGGAGCACTTTAGCCTCTTGGCCCTACTCCAGACTCTGCTCCTGATAAAAGATCCAGTAAATGGAATCCTAATACCTACTGCAAGTACCATCAAGGAAAGGGGCATATGACATCACAACGTTGGACTTTGAAGCATGCTCTACAGGATATGGTTGAAGACGGTACATTGCCAATTCCGCCTGCAGCAAAATTCAGCAATAGCGGCAACCCCTTAGGCAATGCCTAAATAATGTCGGGTCATGGTAAATTTAACGCTAGTTTTGTATGTTGAGTCGGAGAGTCCCTCCTCTAACTCCTTCATTTCCTTTCCTGTCGAGTCTATGTCATTTAGGTTTTATTTTAAATAAAGTCTTGTTCTATTCATTTCTAATTAATAAAATAATTGCATTTTCATTTTCACTTTCATTGGCCTTCCATCATTTTATTTATACCTCTAATTCAATGATGAAAGTTAAATCACCTAATGAACTTGTAACACCCCGTAATTTTTATCCTTTATTTTTGGCGTTTGTTTACATTAAAATGATATTTTTTCGTAAAAATAAATAATTTATTATTTAAATTATTTTGGAACATATTGTGAAAATGTGTATATATTTTTATATGTTGTGTATATTTATATATATTTATTTTAAGTTCTTAGCTATTTATTTTAAATTATATATTAGTTTCGTTATTTATTTAGGCGTTTAGGATGTGGTGTTATCGCGTAGCGTTTTTGTAACGTTGATGGACCGACTTGGATGATGAAATGTTGCATCAAATGTGGCGTGTCATGCTGGCTGAAAATCAGCAATTATGGAGTGGAGGATGAAGAGTTTTGGTGCTTATTAAGCTAACCTTTGGATCTCTTGTAACCCCCCATTTAATCCTTCATTAACACTGTCCTAAACCCTTCATTTTTCCTTGCCAATTAATTATTATTTTTAATCAGAGAAATTCAGCATCATTCTCATTTAACCCACGCCATTTTCAAGAAAAGACAGAGAGGAAAGGAAGAGAAAAGTTCAAACCGGTTTTTCCTGTCACACATTCACGAAAATGTCCATCGCCGGAGATCTAACCGTTGGATCGTTTTGAAATTCGGACAGCATATTTAGAACATCGTTTTTGTCACTTTGACCGCATGGATTTTGGAATCCGTGCTTTCAATCGCTGGGAATCATGGTCGGAACAGAACATCACGAAATGAGATTTTTCAACGTTTAAGAAGAAAACGCCTAGTGACTTGTTGCTACAATTATCGTTCGTGGAGGACTTGGATTACACATATTTTTCATATCTCTTTAGACTCGCTCTCCTCCCAACGTTCCAGGTAACTAGTAGTTATCTTAGAACGCCAGAGATTAGAGTATATTTCGGTATTAGATTATTACGCTAGGAATTGTCTTAGTTACTTTTTATATGAAATTATTGATGAAAATTTACTTGAGTGTTTATCATATGTGTTGTGAGTATGTTATGTGCAGAAAATAATTTTTTATTGAGGTTTTCCAATTTTATTAATTTAATTGGTAATTTGTGTGTTCATGGCTTAATTATACAATAATTAGTGAATGAATTTTATAATTGCTGAAAATATTTTTTATTGAAGCATGTTATGTGTGTAATATGTTTTTCATGTCTTAGAATAGTTTTTGTTTACTGTTTATGAGTTTATTTAATTAAATTCTCTATTTTTGCATTTTCGTGTTTGTTAGTATTTAAATCGTGAATATTATATTTTGAGGCCGAAAATTTCTTTGCATAATATGTATTACCGTGCCTTTTCTTTCTATTTTTAATTATTTTATTGGCTTTATTGAGTATTCTGTAAATTAATATTTAAAATTACTTTTTGAGTCCGAAATTAGAAAATAATATATGTACTATGTCAGTAGAGTCACATTTGTCATATGATAATTTTTGTGGTATTTTACTGATCGTTTTTATTAGTTTAATAATTTTTATTGTGTTCATGTTATGAGTTTGAGGATATTCTTTTAAATTATTTAAGGGTTTAATAATCATAAATAAATTGAGACCTTTTATGATCTTGGAAGTTGATGATTTGTAGGTTACTGTGGTTATAATTGAGTATCATTATATTTACGTTTAGTCTTTGTAAAAATGACTAGTCGTTTACGTTTTGCTGAATTAATTAGCTTTGGAGTTAATTGACGGTGACGTCAGATGCACGCTGATGCGTCAGACGCAGGTTGGTCAGTGCGCCAGACGCACAGGGTGGCGCTGAGCGCAGGCTCACGCGCCGAGCGCACAGTCTTGTGTTGTGTAATTTTTCGTATGATCTTGTACGTATGTTCTACATGTAGTTGGTGATCTTATATGATGTGATGCATTTCTGGTTGATACTGTTAGTGCTGTAAACTCTTTTTATTATCATTGTTTGTGCTTAGTGATGTTCAAAGTATTTGTTGTAAATTTGTAAGTTTACTTTTTTGAGGAATTTTGAAGAGATATCTAGTGATGAATGGTGGGTATAAGGCCGGGTGGCATCCCTTTTGATGAATATTTTTGAGATGAATGATATATGATATTTATGATTTTATTTTGAGATAAGAACATCCGGTGGGATAGATGTAGTCCCAGGTGAAGAACATGCCAACCACCTGGTTTGCGAACTAGGGGTAAACCTGGGTTAATTGTTGTCGTGCGAGAGGTCAGGGAGTTCTGCGTGTGTTCTACCCTGCATCGGCAGTTTGGTCATTCTTAGACACAGGCAGTGGGGAACGTAAGCCCATAGACTGACCTGGAGATTGCTATCTGACAAACCTTAGGAAGTGGATTGCGATCCACTGGAGTTCGGTTTCTGACTCAATAACTTGTTTTACCTATGCTTTTATTATTATTTAAATACTCTTGAGATGATTTGTTTATTTTACCTTATTTGCTTGTTATTTATTTTTCATTTGCGTTACTTGTGAGCTATATGGTTGTGGATGCATATTGTTGTTAACTTGACTTTATTCTTTCCTTTCTTACTAATCTATGTCTGGAATAGACTTTGATTTCTTTTGTTCTGGGAGAACTGATAGTTACTCCCCACTAATTGTGGATGTTTATTATATATTTTGCAGGTTATGTTGATGGGAATCTTCTTTGGTTTTGGGCTCGGGTTGAGTTGCGAGAATGGAATGGTAGTTGTTTTAGGCCTAGACTTCTAATTAGACTTTTCTCATTTGGAATACTCTGAATTAGTTAGTTATTTATATTATTTATTTAAGTTGGTCTCTTCACATGGTTATTTAAATACCTTTGTATTAGTAGTGACATTCCCACAAGACAATGTTTTCGCCATCGTCCTATAATACTATTATTATTTCTTTCTTTTCCGCATTGAAATTTTGGGGTGTTACAGTTGGTATCAGAGCAAAACGCTCCGAAACTCTGAAAAAGAGTTGCTAATGATTCTTTAGAATTATTAGTTAGCCATAGGAGATAAAATTTATTTAGACTTAAGTTTAGTAGTTTCACTATAATGAGAGTGTGATGGGTAGGGTAAGTAAAGAGAAGCCTTAAGGGAATGTGGTGTGCTCTCATGCTTATGGAGCATATGTTGTATGTATAGTTACTTGTAATATTGGTGGAATTAGTCTACCAAGTTTGCTAATCTTATTTGCTGGGCCTCTTATATGTAATTTATTTTCTCTTTTATCAGAGTGCGCAGCGAAAGCGAAGTAATTTATAGCCTTCTCGGTTTAGTTGTGTGTTTAATTTGTTTTGTGTTTTGCAATTTAAAAATAAAATTTATTTTATTTTAATATAGTCATGTGTGTTGCATTGCATTTATTTTATTTGCTGGTTGCTTGATAGTATATGTTATTATGTGCGACGGTATATATTTTATGTTGCTTTTCAATTAAGTGTTGTTTTTTATGTGAGTACTACGTATCTGTTTTATTATTTACAAAACTTTATAGTTTGAGATTATATTCGAAATTATATTTTAGATCTTTGATGTTAATAAATTTCATACTTATATTGTGGTATTCAAATTTTGTTATTGTTAATATTTTGACATACTCTTTTGAAAAAACGTTTAATTTCATTTGTTTTATAATGGTTTGGAAAAGAAAGGGGTTTTGAAATTGTCTTTCAAGATATTCTTCAAATTTCTTTTACCGTCTTTTGACCATCTATGTTTATACATATATATATATTGCTTTTAATATTTGTATTTTCGTGTTAATCCTTGTTTAGCCTTTAATTATGGTAATAAGTTGTGGTCTTTGAAAATAAAAGTTCTCTGATGAGTTATTGTGGGTTATAGATTGAAATGTAGATCTAAACTATTTTGTTTTAAAGGTTAGCATTCAACAAATTTTACTTTACTTACAAATTTACTTTTCTTATTAGCATTATTTTTCAAACTCAAATGCGTGAAAGGATCTCGTTTACTATTTGTTGTTTCTTATCCAAATATTTAGTGCTTTCTCATTTCATAGCAAATTTTGGTTGTTTTCTTTACTTCTTATTTAATTATCCGACTTTAACTATTTTGTTTTATATTCTTTGAAAAGGAAATTTATATACTTAGTCTAAATTTTAAACTTGTTTGAGTTGATATTATGTCATAATGGGTGATTCCTTTGACTTGTAAGTCAATTTGATAAGTCTAAATTTTAAACTTGTTTGAGTTGATATTAAGTCATAACGGGTGATTCATTTGACTTGTATGTCAATTTGATAAGTTGACACATTTTGACTATTTTGATTTAACTCCCTTTTTGAGTTCACATTAAGTTTATATTGGGTGATTCCGGTAAACTTTAATGTTGATTTGATAAGAAGGCTTTCAAATATTGTTTTGTTGATACTAGATTGCAATGGGTGGTTCCATGCACATTTGTGTCGACTTGGCAAATTTTATAATCGTTGTTTATAATTTATTATTTTATCGCCTATTTATTATTAGTGTTTCGTCGTTGTGAAATTTATTTTAAAGTTATCAATTTCTTTTGCGAACTTGAAATTTCATATATATGTTTAGGAGGCGTACGCTCTTATAACATATGTCATTACTTGAGTTCGTAAGTACTATTTTAATAAAGCAGCTAGCTACTCTTTATTAGAGTGTTCTTATCTCTTTAAGTGGAGTATAAGCATGTGTGGTTATCTCTATTTAAATTGGTTTGGCTATCAATTTACGAACTTTTGCTTCTTCGTTTCTTTTCTAAAAATATTTATGTATGATCGGATTTATTCTTTTATAATTTTACGTAAATATTTAATCCTGCTTCTTTTGCAAAATTACCTATAGTTTCTTGTGCAAACGTTTTTACCTTAAACTTTCTTCTTGTCTTTGGTTCTTTCCCATTTTATAACAGATGATTGTTACCATGCTTCTTTAATCTTTACTATACAACTCTTTTTGGTCTTCCAAAATAAAATGTATATTAATTGAGTTATCAAATTTTATACCCGCGAAGTTGTTTAGTTCTTTACTAAAATCCATCAAAATCTGTTTTTTTTAATGTTCTTTAATTATCTAGTGTACTATTTTCTTTTGATCTCTTGGTTGTTTTTAAGTTTCGAGGACGAAACTCTTTTAAGGGGGGAGTGATTGTAACACCCCGTAATTTCCATCCTTTATTTTTGGCGTTTGTTTACATTAAAATGATATTTTTCGTAAAAATAAATAATTTATTATTTAAATTATTTTGGAACATGTTGTGAAAATGTGTACATATTTTTATATGTTGTGTATATTTATATATATTTATTTTAGGGATATTATCTCAGATAACCCTGACTTATAGGCCTTTTTCCAATATAACCCCGACTTTGGCAGCCCTGTCTCCGATAACCCTGAACTTGGTTTTTGTCATTAAACTGGACGGAATTTGTCACAGCGTTAACTTGGTTTGAATTTTGCTAAATTCATCTTTTTCTCTCTCTTGTTCTTCATCTCTTCTCTCTCTTGTTCTTCATCTCTTCTCAAGCATTCATCAATTTTTCCCAAACTCATAACAAAATCTAGATTTTTCCCAAACCCATTTACCTAAAATCATAACAAAATCCAGATTTCCTCCAATGGGTGTTCTTAGAAAAAAAAATGTGTTATTGAACACCTCTCGTCCCCGTTCTTCATCTTCTCGTCACATATCTTCATCTACCAAACCCAGAAATTTCCCCCTGAAAATACATCAAACCCAGAAATTTTCTTCTTCCATCAAACAAACCCACAACTCACCTCTTTGTCTTCATCTTCTTCCCATTGAATTTTTCGCAAATGTAATCAAAGTTTCTAGTCTCGTGGAGAGAGTTGAAGGGAAGAACACCAGCAATTTGCGCGGTCAATTCATTTGATTTCCAAGAACAAATCTCGAAAAGTGATGGAGAAAGTGGAAGAATTAACATTAGCCAAATGCGAAGAACATCCACTTCGTGACCCCTTGATTCACGAATCAAAGTCGTACAATTTCGAAATCAATTTAAAAAACAAGGAGGATATCAATGGGGGGAGGAGGAGAGAGAAATTGAGAGAACTCGATGAAATTGACCGAAATTTCAAAAAAAAAGGAACTCGATGAACTTCGTCGAGCATTGAAGCAAGGAGTAAAGTCGGGACAAAAATTTACTCTTCCCTATTGAAATTTACTCTTCCCCATTGAAATTTCTCTCTTTCCTCTTCCCCATTGAAATTTACTTGCTAGTTCTGGGACAAAAATTAATCTCCTCTACTAGAAAAATCAAAGGTGAAGTGAAGATTAACAATTAGCTGTCTTTGCTTAAACTTAGGAGGAAAGTTATGAAATCTGGATTTAGAGAGAGAGAGGAGATGAACAAAAGAGAAAGGATGAAGAAAATAAAATGTTTTTGTTTTTTTTTTATAAAAAAAATAGGTTTTTAATTATAGATGTCAAAATAGTTAACGCCGTTAACAATTCCGTCAGGTTTAATGACAAAAATCAAGTTCAGGGTTATCGGAGACAGGGCTGCCAAAGTCGGGGTTATATTGGAAAAAGCCTATAAGTCAAGGTTATCTGAGATAATATCCCTTTATTTTAAGTTGTTAGTTATTTATTTTAAAAGTTATATTAGTTTCGTTATTTATTTAGGCGTTTAGGATGCGGTGTTGTCGCGTAGCGTTTTTGTAACGTTGATGGATCGACTTGGGTGATGAAATGTTGCATCACATGTGGCGTGTCATGCTGGCCGAAAATCAGCAATTATGGAGTGGAGGATGAAGAGTTTTGGTGCTTATTAACCTAACCTTTGGATCTCTTGTAACCGCCCATTTAATCCTTCATTAACACTCTCTTAAACCCTTCATTTTTCCTTGCCAATTAATTATAATTTTTAATCAGAGAAATTCAGCATCATTCTCATTTAACCCACGCCATTTTCAAGAAAAGAAAGAGAGGAAAGGAAGAGAAAAGTTCAAACCGGTTTTTCCTGTCACACATTCACGAAAATGTCCATCACCGGAGATATAACCGTTTGATTGTCTTCAAATTTGGACAGCATATTTAGAACATCGTTTTTGTCACTTTGACCGTATGGATTTTGAATACGAGCATTTAATCACAGGGAATCATGGTCGGAACAGAACAGCACGAAATGAGATTTTTCAACGTTTAAGAAGACAACGCCTAGTGACTTATTGCTACAATTATCGTTCGTGGAGGACTTGGATTACACATATTTTTCGTATCTCTTTAGACTCACTCTCCTCCCAACGTTCCAGGTAACTAGTAGTTATCTTTGAACGCTAGAGATTAGAGTATATTTCGGTATTAGATTATTACGTTAAGAATTGTTTTAGTTACTTTTTATATGAAATTATTGATGAAAATTTACGTGAGTGTTTATCATATGTGCTGTGAGTATGTTATGTGCGAAAAATAATTTTTTATTGAGGTTTTCCTATTTTATTAATTTAATTGGTAATTTGTGTGTTTATGGCTTAATTATAAAATAATTAGTGAATGAATTTTATAATTGCTGAAAATATTTTTTATTGAAGCATGTTATGTGTGTAATATGTTTTTCATGTCTTTGAATAATTTTTGTTTACTGTTTAAGAGTTTATTTAATTAAATTCTCTATTTTTGCATTTTCGTGTTTGTTAGTATTTAAATCGTGAATATTATATTTTGAGGCCGAAAATTTCTTTGTATAATATGTATTATCGTGGGTTTATGCATGTTATCTGAATTTGTGGTAATTTTTGGGCGTTTATTTCTATTTTTAATTATTTTATTGGCTTTATTGAGTGTTTTGTAAATTAATATTTAAAATTACTTTTTTAGTCCGAAATTAGAAAATAATATATGTACTATGTCAGTAGAGTCACATTTGTCATATGATAATTTTTCTGGTATTTTACTGATCGTTTTTATTAGTTTAATAATTTTTATTCTGTTCTTGTTAATAGTTTGAGGATATTCTTTTAAATTATTTAAGGGTTTAATAATCATAAATAAATTGAGACCTTTTATGATCGTGGAAGTTGATGATTTGTAGGTTACTGTGGTTATAATTGAGAATCATTATATTTACGTTTAGTCTTTGTAAAAATGATTAGTCGTGTACGTTTTGCTGAATTAATTAGCTTTTGAGTTAATTGATGGTGACGTCAGACGCACGCTGATGCGTCAGACGCAGGTTGGTCAGTGCGCCAGACGCACAGGGTGGCGCCGAGCGCACAGTCTTGTGTTGTGTAATTTTTCGTATGATCTTGTACGTATGTTCTACATGTAGTTGGTGATCTTATATGATGTGATGCATTTCTGGTTGATACTGTTAGTGCTGTAAACTCTTTTTATTATCATTGTTTGTGCTTAGTGATGTTCAAAGTATTTGTTGTAAATTTGTAAGTTTACTTTTTTGAGGAATTTTGAAGAGATATCTAGTGATGAATGGTGGGTATAAGGCCGGGTGGCATCCCTTTTGATGAATATTTTTGAGATGAATGATACTTATATGATATTTAGGATTTTATTTTGAGATAAGAACATCCGGTGGGATAGATGTAGTCCCCGGTGAAGAAAATGCCAACCACCTGGCTTGCGAACTAGGGGTAAACCTGGGTTAATTGTTGTCATCCGAGAGGTCAGGGAGTTCTGCGCGTTCTACCCTGCATCGGGAGTTTGGCCATTCTTAGACACAGGCAGTGGGGAACGTAAGCCCATAGACTGACCTGGAGATTGCTATTTGACAAACCTTAGGAAGTGGATTGTGATCCACTGGCGTTCGGTTTCTAACTCAATAACTTGTTTTACCTATACTTTTATTATTATTTAAATAATCTTGAGATGTTTTATTTATTTTACCTTATTTACTTGTTATTTATTTTTCATTTGCGTTACTTGTGAGCTATATGGTTGTGGATGCATATTGTTGTGGACTTGACTTTATTCTTTCCTTTCTTACTAATCTATGTCTGGATTAGACTTTGATTTCTTTTGTTCTGGGAGAACTGCTAGTTACCCCCCACTGATTGTGGATGATTATTATATATTTTGCAGGTTATGTTGATGGGAATCTTCTTTGGTTTTGGGCTCGGGTTGAGTTGCGAGAATGGAATGATAGTTGTTTTAGGCCTAGACTTCTAATTATATTTTTCTCATTTGGAATACTCTGAATTAGTTATTTATTTATATTATTTATTTAAGTTGGTCTCTTCACATAGTTATTTAAATACCTTTGTATTAGTAGTGGCATTCCCAGAAGACGATGTTTTCGCCATCGTCCTATAATACTATTATTTTTCTTTCTTTTCCGCTTAGAAATTCTGGGGTGTTACAGAACTTGACTAATAATAATAATTAAAAAGCGATCTAAAATAAAAATAAAAAATGACATACTTTGAATTAGGAGTTATTCCTCTCTCCCTCCATCGTCCACAAACCATCATTAGCCAAATAACCTTTGAAAATCAAAGCTCCACAAAAAGCCTTCAGTCCTTCCAATACCCATAACCATAAACTTGAGTGCAAGCCTCACTGCATAAAAAAAATCAAGGCCAGGCAAAATATAAAAGAAAGTGAAAAATTCAAAGTGCGAACAAAAAAGAGCAAAAGAAAAAAGCAGAATGCACAAAGCAAAAGAAAACGCCCAGGTCAAAAAGAGAAAATGCAAAAAAGAAAAAAAAAACCAAAGGCAAAATAAAAAGTCAAGCTAGGGGACTTGCACACAAGTTCTACCCCTCATTCAAATCCTTCACATCAAAACCTTAGCCTATATAATCCAAATCCATGATTCTATGTTCGCAAAACCAATTGAACTTTCATCAAAGCTTCAAGCCTTAAACCTTTTAACCTTTCATCGATCCTAACTCTTTCTCCAAGGTATGTCCAAGCCCGCTAGGTTGAAAGCCCGAAAGGGCGGCCTAGGCAAAAGTTAGGGCACAAAAAAAATGATAAATAAAAAAATGAAATCAGATTTAGAACTACGAATAGTCTGATTCCGCAAAGATACGTAGGAATCCTCATCTCAAGGTCCGACGGCTTCAATAAAATAAATTAATCAAGGTATAATGATTTGACTTTCTAGAATTCAGGAGCATACTCTTTCCAGATCCCGACGTAGACTCGAGTATGAACCTAGCCACATCAAAGCCTTTTCCCACCTATATTTATTTAAATCACAAATTTAAACTTTTTTATTTTTCAATTCAAACTCTCCTTGTCCCTGAAGGACTCTCCGATAATTCCATGGTTTTTGGCGATATTTGACTTTGCTTGTAACAACTCCTCAAAGAAGAATCCCCAGTGAAAACTTTGAACGCTCAAGACAGATCAACTACATTTCGATCAACGCTCGGAATACCTAATTCAAGACAAGCTCACCCAAAGTGGGGGCTTCCTATATGTGATGGTTCCACCAAATCAAACTAAACTCTCGAAAAGTTGTAATTTGCGGGCCTCGTCTACGGATCCCGATTATTTACTAAAAATAGTTTTCGAAAATCTTTCTATTTCTGATCATTCTATCTCTCTACATATCCAGATCTTCTAGCCTTGCAAAACCATGACCTTGCATTGCATTGCATACATCTTAGTCTTGCATAACCCTGGCCTTGCATGACGTGTCATCTTCCTTTGCTTTGCATTACCTTAATCCTTGCATAGCGTCTCATGCATCCTTAGAGAGTCTAAGTTTGCATTATCTGCATCATTATGTGCTTTATGTGAGTTGTTTGTACCTATCTGCTAACATCTTTCTCTGCAGGTAATCAGATTACTTGTAGTTATTGTCCTGCATACTAACTTTGTTTTGCAGAGACCGACGTATATAGACCAGTTCTAAACTGCAGAGCGTTTAGAATCGTTCTCCGTCCCGACACCGTATACTTTGACTTTCGGTTTCCTAAACCTCGGTCAAAGTGGGGGCTTATGTAGACACATAATCGTGTCTCTCCATTTATGGGTACGGTCCAATGATGAAACATACCGCGGTATTAGTTGGCGCAACCCAACGGAAGAGCAATCCGAAGAGCCAACCCAAAATCAAATTAAATTGTGTTTTGAAATATTATTCTAATGCCCAAATTAATTATTCATGATAATTAGTTGTATTTTAAG
The DNA here is from genome assembly GCA_947648045.1 of Beta corolliflora. NCBI lineage: Eukaryota > Viridiplantae > Streptophyta > Magnoliopsida > Caryophyllales > Amaranthaceae > Beta > Beta corolliflora. The sequence continues at coordinate 38,680 of CANSZD010003665.1, read as the reverse complement.
CCCATAAAATATTTTAAGTCCATTAAAAGTATTTTAAAAGCCCAATTATTTTATTTATTATTTTTAATAAATACTTATAATAAATATCAGATTTTAAAATACTTTAAAATTCAATCTCCGGATTTTAAGGATAAAAAATATCTTCTAAAACGCATTTAAGGAAAAAAACACTGGCAAATGAATTGGACGCAAGCGGTGCGCCTAGCGCGCCACGTGCGCCCAGCGCATTGGCCAAGCTGTGTCAGGCGCGCCAATCCGCGCCTGACACGTGGATTTGTGACTCACACAGAGTCCTGCGCCTAGCACACTTCTCTGTGTGAGTCGTATCCGTTTCTTTTCTATCTTTTTAAAATACGTGTACCACGTGTACGTGTTTGACTGGGCTGGCCGCGTCAGGCACACCAATGTGCGCCTGACACGTAGACGTGCTCTTGACACGTAAGCCTGCGCCAGGCGCAGGTGGTCGCGTGAGGCGCACGTCCCTTTTTCCTATAAATACCTGTGAATTTCCGAATTACGGACGACGTTTTCTAATTTATTATTTTACGAACACAAAAACTTCCGAATACTTACGAAATATACTTCGAACCTCTAAACACTCAAACACTTTCAAACATCAATTCTTTTCCAGTTCCTGATCATACTGCATTCTTGGTTTCTCGATTGCTCCGCCTGAAGGTCGTTGCGCTCTTCGACCTAAGCCGCATAGGTATAATTCCTGAGGATCCTTGAATAATTCAATTATATTTTGGAATAATTGATGGGAATACTCCCACCTTTGGCCGATCTGCTCAAAATAGTCCCATCTTTAGAAATTCTGGGAATAATCCCACCTTTAAGGTACGTCTGCCCAAAACAGGTTATTACCTGTTGGTAACCTGCAAATGTAGGTTTCATCCCTTAACTGTGTAATTAAAACTAACTTAATATATATGTTTATAAACTAATCTTAATCAAACACCTTAATTAAGTTATTTAATTAAAAATTAGCTTTAAGAAAAAAATAAAAAACTGAACCACTGGCCTCCACCCCTAAACGACAAGCCCCTCCCTTCTACCAGCCACCCACCCCCAAAACGACCAAAGACCTCCACCATTAAAACCACCATCCCTTCTAGCCCCTACCCTCGAAACAAGCACTCCCCCGCACCCGCAAAATAACCCTTTGAAATCATCGCCACCCTCCCCACCGAAAACAGTCTCACCCCCACACAAAACCATCCCCGTAGATCATCGCAAGATTCGCAACCCCACAAACAACCTCACCCACACGCAAAGCCACCCCTATAATTTATAGCGATCTCCCAAAATAGCTCCCCCCCCCGGTAAAACCATCCTTATTTGAAATATCGCCAATAACTCAATTTCGCAACCCCCCAAATGCCTTACCCACATGCTTACCTGTTTGTTCAAACGGAGGTAAAGTGGGTGGAGGAGAAGGACGGTGAGAGGAAGAGAAAGAATATGGGGTCGAAGGAGGAGGAGTAGAGAGAGTTGTTATCACCAATGGAGGAGAGAAAAGATGGGGATGGGAGAGGACTTGGGAATGGGGATTGGTGACAAGAGCAGCTGTTGCGGCGGCCTGCAGGGGAGGGGAGAGGGTGGTTTTGGGCGTTGAGGGTTAGTGTTGTTAGGGTTAGATGGTGTCAATTATGGCAGTAAATGGATGGTTTGGGAGGGAAGTATGTTTTGCTTCTTAATTTGACCGGTTTAATCGGTAACCCTTGGTAAAGGCCTGCTTTTAAAAGGTTATAAGGTGAAAAGGTAGGATTATTATCGATTATTAAAAGGTTGGACCACTTTCGAAGACCGCATAAATGTGGGATTATTCCTATCAATTAATCCTTATATTTATTGCTTAGAAGTTACTAACAATTTCTTGTCATGATGTAGATATTTAATTGATAATCGTGATTATTGTATATTCTAATCCCTTCTATTATTATTTTTATATATAATATTCATATTGTTCTACTTGTCCTGCATGGTTTTTATCACCCACATGTTATTATTGCTAAACAAGACCTAAAGAATTGTTCTAACTAATTCAGATAATTTGGACAACCTGCTAGGTACCTTGTAATATTGATTGCATAATAGCTTGTCACTAAAAATAGTCTTTTTATGTGTTTCCTGAACCAACCTAGACTAAATATTTTTAGGGTGTATAAAATATTATATGATTACTCTTTGGCATAAAATTTGTTGTGAATCGATATTTAGTAGAGGCCAGCAATGGGCGAACTTAGTTCATTATGACCATATTCGTACCCTCACCCCCCGAACTCAATCTTTGGTTTATTTTGACCATCCATGGAGTCTAGACGGGAAATCTACATTGGATAAGTCCCACAATTTGTCCCTATGGTTTCCCATATCCAATTAGGTTTATGATTTTTCCTTTAAAGAATTGTTGGCGACTTCAAAACAATTTTCTATAAAACCTTTACAATGGGGTAGTCAAATCTAATACGCGCTCACACCGCGTAGGCGAAATAAAAACACGTCTACAATAATCGTCTCCTCGTTTAGCTTCCAGTGACGAAATATATCGTTGTCCTAATAATTATTCCTATCCAAAGGAAGAGTAATTTGACAAGCTAATCCCAAAATAGGTTTTAGAACATAAAATCTATGTATTTATTCCAAGTCTAATTTAAAAAGCCCTATTAATTATTCACGATAATTAATTGCATTTTAAAAACTTATCTTCATAAAGTTCAATTAATTATTTATGATAATTAATTATATTTTTAATAAATATTAATTATTCCTGATAATTAATAGTATTTTTAAATTCTATCTTCATTTTAGATTGCATGAACATGTTTTTTGGTTGTTTAATTGCCTAAAACTAGACATGAATTGTGTTAAGTAGAGGCGTCCAATAATGGGCCAATTTGATTCATGATCATATTCATACCTTCACCCGCGAACTCTATCTTTGGTTCATTTACCAATTATGTAGTCATGACGGAAAACCCTATAATGGATAAGTCCCTTAGTCGTCCCTAAGTCGTCCCATAGATTTCGCAATATTGAATTAGGTTGACGAGTCTTCCTTTTATACTTGTTGACTGCTTCTTTATTTCAACACATTTTCAAAATAAAAACCTTTAAAATGAGGTAGTCAAATCCGCGCTCATCCCGCGTAGGCAATAAAAACATGCCTACAATTTGGCGACTTCATTAGGGAGGATTCAAACATTAATTTTTGATGAGTGGATGAAACTCGATAAATGCAACTCATACTTTTTTTCCTTTACATGACATTACAGTTTTGCATATGCATGACTATTCTTCAAAGCCATTATAAATTCTCTGTCCTTACCTCATCAGCGTATGTTCTATGCGTGAGGCCACCCCCGGGGGTTTGCGCTTTGTCCCTCTAAAAAGCTTCCTGAGCGAAAGGGTTGGATCTTAGTCATAAGAAAACCTACCCAACCATGGCATTGCTCTCTTGATCCTGACTTAAGAATGGAGTACGTCTTACACGTGGCCATCTTTTTAAGCAACGATGTGAAGCGTAGGATCAATCTCTTAGTCAATGACCCTTTTAAGCCTAAACCTAAGCCAAACCATAGTACCAAACATAAGTCTTGAATTCGAAGTTGGAACCGCATACTATTTCTTGCCTATTTGACATTATTGATTGCGTGCTTGCTATGTTCAACATGCTTTTCCCTCGAATTAGGCTAGAATCATCCAAAAATGACCAATAAAATGTCGAAATGAAAAAACTGCTCCACGAACATCATGCATTAAACAAACGGAACGTGCGTCACATAAAGGGTGTCTGCGCCTGGCTCATCACCTTGCGTGGTACCCAAGCTTCGTGAGCTAGACGTGTGGCGCAAGCTACACGTTGTTTCTACGATTCAATTTCACCGGTTTTCAATCCATCTTTGCATTATCATTCATGATTACTTTTAGGTCATCTTTTGAAACAAAACTCACCTAATGCAAAGATAAAAATCAATATTTTCCGTGCATATCATCTAAGATTGATTCTATCCTAAAAAATGCATATAGATAAATGGTCATGATAGAGTTCGAGTCATTATGTATCTCATCCCATCATATTATCCCTTTTATCCAATCTATCCTATCAAACATATCTATATTATCATATTTCATTCATTTCAATAAAAAAATGTATCCCCTATATCCAATCTATCCTATCCAACATATCTATCCTATCATATTTCACCCATTTAAAAAAAAAAATATCATTTTCAAAAACTATCCTATCCTACCCTATTTTATCCTAGCTTTTATAAAAAAAAAATTGTCGCCATCCTATCACATGTTCAAAAAAGTCTCCATCATCTTTTCCAATAAAAGATAAAAACAAAGAGGTCCCTTTTCAAAAAAAGGAATTTAAAAAATTCAACACTCAATCCAACCAATCTAATCAACCCAGTCCAATTAATCTATTCAACCGAGTCCAATTAACTTAACCCAGTCCAAGTCCATTTGCATTATCTTAGGCCCATGTGCATTAGAGTCCATGCGTTCACCCTAGGCCCATGTAAGTCTAGTTCATGTAAAAATTTAGGCCTATTTGCATCATTATGTGAACCCTAGTCTATGTCAAGCCCATATAGGCCCAATATAAATCTTATCCCAGTATGTTCCAAAGTCAAGCCTATGTGCTATTCTTAGTCAAAAGCTTAACCAATAAAGGCCCAATTCAAATATTAGGTCTAGTTTGCATCTCCATATAAATCCTAGTCAAATCTAATTTTAAACCCATATAGGACCAAGTCCAAAGTCTAAGACCATAACAACAACCTTTGAACCTAGCGAAACTAATCCTCAAGAAGACCATAACGACAACCCTTAAACCTAGCGTAGCTAATCATCCTTAAGACCGTAACGACAACCCTTTGAACCTATCGAAGATAGTCATCCTTCAGACCATAATGACAACCCTTTTGACCTAGCGAAGATAGTCAACCTTAAAACCATAACGACATACCTTGATCCTAGCGAAGCTGGTCCTCCATAATACCCTAGTGGCAACCCTCGAGCCTAGCGAAGCTAGTTCTCCTTAAGTCCATGACGGCCCAATCCTTGAGTCTAGCTAAGCTAGTCCTCCCTAAGTCCATGAAGGCCAAAATCATTGAGTCTAGTGAAGCTTGTCCTCTCTAAGTCCATAATGGCCTAATCCTTGAGTCTAGCGAACCTAGTCTTCCTTAAAATCCATAAAGGCCCAAATCCTTGAGTCTAGCGAAGCTAGTCCTCCCTAAGTCCATAACGGCCCAATCCTTCAGTCTAGCGAAGCTAGTCCTCCCTAAATCCATATCACTCCAAATCCTCGAGTCTAGCGAATCTAATCCTCCCTAAGTATATAACGGCCCCAATCCTTAAAGCTCAGTGAAGCTGGTCTCCCCTATCGCCATAAAGGCCCAGTCATTGAGTCCAATGGCGGACCTTTCCAAGGGCAGGACTGGGCCTGACCCCTAAAAGGTTTGTGGTAAAAATTTAATTCAATCTGCTATTTTGTTAGCCCAACAAAAACAAAGCCCAAAATAGTTCAAGTGTACAACTCATATGTAGTAAAGCATCTGTAACCGTGAAAGGGGAAAAGGAAATGGGGTAGGGGGAGTGGGGGACCCACGCATTGGGAAATGGCCTCAAATGATGTTGATGGTTTTCTTCTTTATAACACACGTGACCATTTCTTTTTTTTAAGGGCTTTATTTCATATTTTACTTATTATTAGTGTGTTTTTTATTTTTATTTTTATCTCTATCCCATTTTTCTTATACTTTTACATGTTTTACTTTATGATATTTAAAGCTTTAAACTTTTGACATTCCTATTTTGTCTTTTTGCAAAGTTGAAAATTATTTAAAAATTAAATGAATATCATAAATCTTTAACGAATATTGCATAATATCAATTTGATAACTCATACAAAAGATTGAAAATGGTAGGCAATTAGTAGATTACTCAAACAAAAGCATAGATATTTGCCCAACACTTGTTAGTTATCAGACATAAAAATTAATTTATAGCTTATTTTATTTTGATTATTTTGATATAGTTGATTTATTTGTTTATTTTGGACTTGGAAATAATATTCGATGTTTATAAGTTCTAAACTTTCATATATAATACCGGTGAAATTTTTTTGGCCCCCATTAGCAAAAATTCCAAGATCCGCCACCGATTGAGTCCAGACTACTTACAAACCCATACTACTCCACAACCCAAATCCTTTTCATATCCTACATCTCAAATTATTTCTCAAACCATTTCTTAAAACTTACCAAATGAGGTCCATTCGATTTATGTTCATGACAAGTCGTGAGGTTACAACTTGGGAACGCCCAACAGAGAGGAAAAAAGGTCAACCCACTCTCGCACTTGTCAAATGAACCATCACCTTTCGGACGAGTCATCCGAAACTTCCGAATCACCATTCGAAATGGGAGACACTTCTAAATAGCTCAATGGCATCATGCCCTAACTTCAATTGATGAACTTTCGTCTTGAGAAACAACACAAAGAGCTCTAAATACTGAAGGAAGAAAGGAGACCTTAGGATGAAGAACGGGATGAAACTCCACCACCTCTACCTCCCGTGAAGTCCGAGATCGACTTGAGGTTTGAAAAACTCGAGCAATTGATCTAGTTAGTTCCCGCACTCGAGAGTCGGCTCATGGCCATGAAATCATTGATTTTGAACTAAAGGGAAAGCTCCCTAAGAAGGTAAGCATTGGGTGACCTCCCAAAATTTTAGGGGGTTGAAGACCCAGACGATCATTTGAGAATCCTCCAGCTCTACGACACTCAAGGGCATGAGCAAGGACCTATTTACTTATGTCTTTCCATTAACCTTGGATGTGCATCCATCCAAGTGGTTCAGCACTGAACAAAACAAAGCTGAATGAGTAAGACTACATCAAAGAAGAGTTCCACAAACATTATCACTAGAGGTGGGCATGGGCCAGGCCGGCACGAGCCCGCTCGAGGCCCAACTCGAGCCGTTGTCCGCTACGTGGGCCGCGTGTCTTCTAAGTTAAAGAAATTTTATTTTGGATCTGGCCCGGCACATGCCCTCCTAGATGGTCCGTGGTCCGAACACCCCCCTTTTTTTAGAATAAAACTTGCCAAGAATCCCAAAAAATAACATAAAACAGGAATTAGGCCCGCAGGAGGCACGAGCCCAACCCGCAGGTTCGTGGGCCCGGGCCGGGGACAAGATTTGGAAATTTAACGCCCGACCCACCATTGCCCCAAGCCCGCGGGTCGAGCCCGTGAACAGCCCGGTCCGACCCGTGCCCAGGTTTAATTATCACTGCAATGCTCAAATTCCAATTGGTCTTCATGAATTCGAATTATCAAGCAGATTCACAATGATGAATTCCTCACCTTCCTTAATAGATGGAGCGAAAAGACCGCATGGATGACTAATAGGCCATCTGAAGAGGTTCGAGTTCGCCTGGTGATCTTTAACTTGCAGTCCAAGTACAAAAATCATATTATATTCCAACCTATAGAGTCTTTCATGAAGATCTACAAGGTTGGTCTATTGATTGAGGAAGAGGTACAAGCCTCTCAAAATAAGGGTTACCACAACAATAACTCTTCCAAGAAAAGTAACAACAACCCTTCTGACTCCAAGAGGAATAAGGTCAATGCCTTTAGCACAGAAAATCAGGATTATCAAAGGCCCCAAATGACCTTCACTCCTGTAGGTAGAGGTGGGCATGGGTTGGGCCAACACACGGCCGGCCCGGCCCGACACGGTTGGGGCCCGGCCGGTCCGAGCCCGCTCAAGGCCCCCGCCCGGCCCGTTGCACGCTCCGTGGGCCATGGGCCTTCCACGGTTAAGAAATTTTATTTCAGGCCCGCACCGGCACGAGCCCGCCTATAAGGCCCGTGGGCCGAACGCCCCTTTTCTTTGTTTTTTGGCCTAAAACTGCCAAGAATCCAAAAAAACAACATAAAACACGGGCCAAGCCCGCAGGAGGCACGAGCCCGACTCGCGGGCTCGTGGGCCTGGGCCGGGCCGTGGACAAAATCCAGAAATTTCAGGCCCGGTCAGGCACGGCCCGCCACTCACGGGCTCGGGCCTGGCCCGACCCGCCATTTCCTCAAGCCCGCGGGCCGAGCCCGTGAACGGCCCATGCCCAGGTCTACCTGTAGTCATATCTTTAGAAGAAGCTTTACTAGGCTTAATGCAAGAGTACCACTCCATCCCCTTGGCCGAATTCCCGACCTGCTTATGGAAAAAGTTCTAGGAAATGGAATCCCAACTCCAACTGCAAATACCACCAAGCTAATGATATGGGGATTTGGCATCTAACTTTTGGACCTTGAAGCACGCCCCCATAGGACATGGTTGAAGATGGTAGACCGCGCTTCCTTGCAACAAAAGCCGCATCAACATAGACCCTTTGGCCAATGTCTCTACGGTTCAGGCGGCTTAGTTATTTATTGTTAGTTTTCTAGGTTGAGTCGGAGAGTTCCTTCCTAGCCATATCTTTCCTTCCTTATCGAGTCTATGTCACTTTAGGAATTTATATGAATCGGCCTTCTATTTTCATTAATAAAATAATTGCATTTTGATTGGCCTTCCATTATTGATGCTTTGAATTCAATTATCAAAATTCAATCAATTAAATGGACAAAAAATATATAAAAAAAACAAAAATGGACATGCTTTGGATTATACATTCTTTCCCTCTCCCTCCATCAATTTATAAAGCCATCACCATCCATAATCATCCTCAAGCATCAAAAAATAATATCCGTTAAGCCATCATGATCCTGATCCTTAATACCAAATATTCCTTCAAACCAAAACTCCATAAAATAAAGCATCAGAGCGTTCCAATACCCTAAACCACAAAAACATGTGTAAAAGTCTCAGCGCATAGAAAATAAATGCCAGGCAAAAAGAGTTAAAAATTCAATATGCAGAAAAAAGGCAAAAGAAAAAGTAAAAGAAATAAAAACACAAAGTAATGCAAAAAGAAAAGAAAGAGCCAAAGGCTAAAAGTCAAGATACAGGACTTGCACATAAATTCTACCCCTCATTCCAAGTCTTTCAATACATCAAAAATACCTTAGCTCGTATAAACCAAAGTCACAATCCTTACCTTGGTCCACATCCAATTGAACTTTCATCCAAACCTTGATCCCTTTCAACCCTCATATCAATCCTAACTCCTTATTCAAGGTATGTCCAAGCCTGCCAGGTTGAAATTCAGAAAAGTTACCCTAGGCAAAAGTTAGGGGGAAAAAACCTAATCAAGAACTACGAATGGTCAGATTCCGCAAGAATACGTAGGAATTCTCATCTCAAGGTCCAATTGCTTTAATAAAAACGTTAATCAAGCTCTAATGATTTGACTTTCAAGAATTCAGAAACATACTCTTTCTAGATCCCGACATAGCAACTTCTAACACTAAAGGAAAAAAAGCCAAGGGTTACTTAAAAAGTGCTTCGGTTATCTGAAAAACAGAGCCCTTAATCCACCATTTTGTTAAAAAAAAACAAAGCTGTGAATTATTGGCTCCGGTTAGCCCAAAAATCGGGACCCTTCATCACTGAAGGGCAGCTTTTTTTGGGCTAATCGGAGCTAAATAATTCAAGGGCTCGTTTTATGTAAAAACCAGAGCCCTTTTGCTTTCGACTTACACCAAAATCGCACACTCGTTTCCATTTTCCCTCGCTATTTGGTCTTCACCTTCACACTCACCAGTGCCCTAACACCTGAACTCCCCTTGACACGCAGACAATACCACCACTTTGCACGCATGTAGCACCACCACCGTTGTCGAAGATCATAAATTGAGATTGCAACAAGACAGTGGTGTATCGCTTGTGGTGTCATCTACACAATATGCAAGCGCGAAAGATAAGTCTCCCATTCTTGCTGAGTTTTCCAATTATAGGATTCTTCAACAAATATGGGAGCTTAACTAATATGTTTTTCGTATTATCCTTTTTTGTTGCAAGTGGGTTGATGATAATCGGCATTGCGTAAAAAGAGATGATCCTTGCGAATTCACTCTTGTGGACATGGCATGTCCGCGTGAAACTCAAGAGTCATTTATACTTGCATCATAAGCTAAGAAAGTATTATGTATAACTGATCCTGCTGATAATAAGTGGTCAATTGTTATACTGGGCAAAAGGAGAATCCTCGGCATTGGTGATGTTGATGATGAGGAAGAGTATGATGCATTCTAGGACATCCCAACTTTTACCTATCCCGAAAATAGTGTAGCGCATTATATTAATATATATGAGAACTATATGCGTGTAGATCACACAGAAGGGTTGCACATTCAAACTGCTAAGAAACGACCGAAGGTCAACAAATCATCTATCTTTAGGAATAAAAATCTGATTTTCATAATATCTTTTTCAAAATAATTATCAAGAATAATATTTACTAACAATACAATAAATTATCTCGAATAATTAATTGCTTTAAATAATATTGGGCTTGAATTAATAATGGTCTTTATATTTCATAAAATGATTTTGGACTAATGTTTTCAAATTGCTCTTCCTTTTGACCGAACGAATTAGGACCAGGCCCGGCCCTGAGCAAGTCCAAAATGGGACTCAGAACAGGGCCTCCCTTTTAAAGGGGCCTCAAGTTAAAAAAAAACATAAAGAAGTAAGCCCAAGCAAGGCCCAGCTGAAGTACACAGCTACAAGCATACCAGCAAATGACCAGCAAAAGTACACGCTAACACGCATACCAACCCGACCAGCAATAGTACACTGCATACACGCATAACCAGGAAGAGAACTTCTCTCTCCTCACTCTCTCTCTCTTTCCCTCTCCTCGATTTTCTCCATTAACCACTGGATTTAATCTACCAAATTGATTTAACCCTCTTATGAAAGTTATGGGTTTCTGCTACTTCTTCCTCACAACAACCTGAAAACATCAATTTCTCACATGGGTAAGTAAATTTCTGTCTTTTTTTCTTTCCCCCTTTTTTTACTTTCAAATGTACTGAATAATTTCTTTTTAATGTCCTTTTTTTCACAGATCCATTAATGTATTTTTCTGGATTGCAATGTTTTTGATGCTTTGAAGTTTCCTTTGAGTAAAGTTTTGTTCTTTTAGTTTTCGTGTTTGTTTTTTATTTATTTTTTTCTCGTGTTTGTGTGTAGGGTTTTTTATTATAATATGGGTCCAACTTCTTTTTACAGATTAATGGGTGACTACATATACATTTTTTCTGAAAATTGCTATGTTATCTTATTATGTTGGCTTTTGGGGTTAGAAATTTATACTCACTTATATTTTGTTGTATAATTAGGCTGAATGAAGAGACAAGAGTTAGACCACAAAGTCAAGAGTTCAAAAGTGTTTGACCCTTATATAATTTTCCCAAAAAAAGAGAGAAAAAAAAAGGCAGAGGCATAATATTGATTTCATCTTTTGTTGTAGACATTGTTTTAGTGAACAATTAGGGATTTTTCTGAATCCAATGTGAAAGTCAAAAAATAGCAGAGGCATAATTTTTTCATCTTTGAATTTTTTTATATAGGGGCCTCATTTTTTAAATTGAGCACAGGGCCTCCATATTGTTCGGGCCGGGGCTGATTAGGACCATGGTATGCTTTATGATTGGATACCACATGGGGAGACACAATTTTGTATCTACATATGTCATGTTTCTAGTGAATGGGGAAAGGAAAGTTCCACGTGGCAACATATACTTTATTAGGAACGCCTATATCATGGTATTTTTTCATATTTGGAAAAGTAATTTTAAACAATTAACACTAAAATTGAAAAGAAAATCTATCTTAAATTGTTTGCCAATTCATGGTCCCAACTACCAATGATTCTGATTCTTGGTCCCATACACCTTGTAAATACTTTCTCCGCTCCATAATTAATGCAACACTTGCATTTGGCATGAAGATATAGGAGAGAATTGGAAGTGGAGTACTGTGTTAATATTTATGTTACAGTAAGGAGAGAAAAAAGTTGTTTAGTTTAAATGGTCCCATATGTGGATATTTTTTTTCCATGTATAGAAGTGCTGAATTAAATAAAGGACTACTAAAAAGGGCAAATATTGTAATAATTTTTGGAGTCGAGGAAGTAGAACACTAGTCTCCAGTTGTAGCTACTAGCAATTTGTCCATTATTTTCCATCCACTTCCTATTTTATCAGAATGATGAAACATAAAATAGCAAGAAGGTAAATACAACCAAAACCCATTTTATTTTCTTTAATCCATTTTCTTCTTGCATAATTGCATTCCCAACTTTTAAATAAGAAACTGACCTTTTATTTCTTTTAAGAGATGGAGAGGATTCTTGAATGTGTTGTACGGAATTCTTTGATTTTTTTTCTGACTTGCACAATTATTGCATCAACATTTTGATAGATTTGCGGCGTATGTAAAATACTCGCGGAATCCTTACTTGATCTGTATAGATAGCTGTATGATTTATAGATATAGTGCCAAATAGGGGTTGGGTTTTTATTTAAGCCCGTAACCCCTTTTCTCTTTTCTTATTTTTATTTTTTTTTATGGTAAAGAGACCATATTGGACTTCATCGACTCTCACAATTTCTTAGTCCATCTTAATAAGCTCCTCAGAGTATGGGGAAAGGACAAAAATAAGCAAGCTTGATCCTCACCCCTATTTATTTTTCTAGATATTTCGTCCTTTGATGACCATTGAAAATCACACCATCGCTAGCCACATCTATAGTAACCCACTGCAGTCTATAACATTTAGTGGTCACTTCACCTTTGAGAATTGATGACTGATAGATATTGTATATATGGTAGTGTATATTTAAATATACACTACCATAAACGCTGATACCAAGCACGGGGAGCTTGTTTCAGACCATATAATGACTTACGCAGCAGACCAACATGATCAGGATAAGAAGGATCTATGAACCCCAAAGGTTGATGCATGTAAATAGTCTCATTTAAATTACCATGCAAAAACGCATTTTTGACATCCAACTGATGAATGGTCCAAGATTTGGACAAAGCAATACTGAGCACGACCCGAATAGTGGCAGGACGGACAACAGGACTAAAAGTCTCATCACAGTCAACACCCGCTTGCTGCGATTTGCCATCACCTACAAGACGAGCCTTATACCTCTCAAAAGAGCCATCAGATTTCAATTTATGGCGAAAAATCCACAAAGACCGAATGATATTAACATTGCAAGGACGAGGTACTAAATCCCAAGTCTTAATTTCAATAAGAGCATTAAATTCATCTTACATATCATTTTTCCAATTCGGGTCATGAAGGGCATCCACTGGGTTTCGAGGGACAGAAGAAATAGTGGAGGAGGTGTGGGCTTCATGGTATTTTGGATCCGGCTTGACGATACCGTGTTGACTACGAGTAGTCATGCGATGAAAAATGAGCAGAGGTGAAGGCTGGGCAGAATGGGGGCCAGTCACGGGTCCGCTGGGCCTAGGTGGGGACAGTTGGGCCGTGTTTGTGGGGCTGCTGGGCAGGTTAGGCAAACAAGTAGGGGAGGGAGAGAGCAAGGAATCAGATGGGGGGTTGTGGGCCACGTGTGGGGTTGAAGTAGGAGGGGTTGGGGATAAAATTGGGCTGGTGAGAGTATTGGCCGGTTGAGAGGTAAGATGAGGGGAATTTTCTGGTTTGGCCACGGGATCACCAAGTGAAGGGGTAGGGGAATTAGCATTTTCACCTACATCATTGGCAACATCATGAAGGATGTGGAGCCGTAAGGGGGAGTCAACATGATCCAAAAAATTATACGAAGAGGGAGAAGGAGTATGAAGTTTGGAGAAAGGAAAAGTGGACTCATCGAACCAAACATCTTTGGCTATGATTATTTTACGACTCGAAAGATCATAGCATTTATAGCCACGATGATCATAGGGATATCCTAGGAACACACAAGGAGTAGAGCGAGATTGGAGTTTGTGAATGGAAGTGGATGGTAGGAGAGGAAAACACAAGCAACCAAAGACACGAAGATGAGAGTAAGTAGGACTCTTTTGATACAAAATGTGTGCAGGGGATTTATAAGAGTGAAGTTTAGAGGGAAGGATGTTGAGGAGATAAGTAGTCGTCGCTTAGGCATGGTGCCAAAATGACGGAGGAAGAGAGGCATGAGCAAGTAAAGTATGAACAATATTATTAATGGACTGTATTTTACGCTCAGCTTTCCCATTGTATGGATAGGTGTAGGGACATGCAAAACGGAAAAGCATTCCATTTTGTTCACCAAACTTACGAAACGGACCATTGTCAAATTTGCGGCCATTGTCGCATTGGAAAAGCTTTAATGTCTCTTTCGAATTGAGTTCGAATGAGAGAACGGAAAGACAGAAACAAATTATAGACTTGAGATTTGCGACTAATGGGAAAAGTCTAAAGAAAGTTTGTGTAGTTGTCCAAAAAGAGGACATAGTAATGATGACCATGAGTACTAACAACGGGAGATGTCCATAAGTCACTGTGAACAATATCAAAAGGCATAGTAGTAAATGAAAGAGAATCATGAAATGGAGTTTTTATTAATTTGCCTAGAGGACAAGAGTGACAAACATCAGATCTCTTTTTATTACAAGTAATGGAGTTACTACTACGTAATGAATTAAAAATTGCATCCCCCGGATGACCTAGACGGGAGTGCCACACACTAGGAGATAACACAACAAAAGACAACAAAAACTGCATCCCCCGGATGAAGGTACTCGAGATTTAGTGATCAATGGATAGAGCTCTCCCAATCTCTCACACCCCATGAGACGGCTCCCCGTCCGTAAATCCTTCATAGAAAATCCAAAAGGATCAAATTCAACAGACACCATATTATCAGTAGTGAATTTGCGAACATAAATCAAGTTTTCGATAATATGAGGAGCATGGAGAACATTATTTAGGTAAAGGGGGGGGTTGGTTTCAGTGAGGGGTTTGGTGCCATAACCACGAACTGGAATCATGCTACCATTGCCAACAATTATAGAATTATTATTATTTTTGCTCAAATGAAAATAAGACGAGAGAGTACCTAGTGAGTTAGTCATGTGAGACGTGGCTCCCGTATCCATATAGTAGGTGTCATCAGGAGGAACAAAAGAGAGAGCTTGCATGGCTTGATTGATATCTATAGGCACAAAACCGACAGTAGGAGGAGGGGCTGCCATAACATAAGCTTGAGAGGGACGCATACCGAGGACTCCCTACTGCTGTGCTGGGGAAGAGTGAGTAGGAGGCCGAGAGTGCTGCCATTGCCAACCACCATTATTAGGGAATGGACAAGGAGGTGTGGACCATGGTTGAGGTGCTCATCCTCCCCAAGGTGGATAAAACCACTGTGACCCCGACGAGGGCTGACCGGAGTTGGGCTGGCCACCCTGTCCTTGCTGACGCGAACCCTTCCCACCATCATTACGGTGACCGCCTCCATTGCCACGATTATTGTTGCGGTGATTGCCACGACCACGGTTATTAGTGTGGTTTTTGTTTTTGTACTGTGAACGGTTGGAGGAGGGGGTGGAAACTGAGTTAGGGGAGGCATTAGAGCCCTAATCAGGAGGTGTGTGGCCTATAAGAGCCATGTCAAAGGCGGTTGTGACCTCCTCATTTGATGTTTCTTCAAGTTCAAGCATAGAACGGGCTTCATCAAAGGAAGGAAGGGGTTTACGATGCTGCACAGTGGATTTAAAGGAGTGGTAGTGGCCGGAGAGACCGCGGAGAAGACGCAGCACCATCTGAGCATCCGTGACTGGTTGCCCGACGTTGTGGAGTTTGTCAGCAAGAACCTTGATGCGAGTGCAATATTCCTTGACACTCGAGAACTGACTAAGGTGAGTATTAGTGAATTGGGCATCCAGTTGACATGCTCGTGTAGTTTTGTTGTCGAGAAAGAGATTCTCGAGACGAGACCAAGCCTTGGCGGCAGTATCATTGGCAGAGATGATGGTGTTGAGGAGATCAGGCATGATGGTGCCATATATCCACTGACGAACGATGTCGTCAAGTCTTTACCAAAAAGCCTGCTCGGCAGCCGTGGGTTCAGATGACTTGACCGTGGCGTCATGAGGCGGGGACTCAATGTGGTCGAGAACAAGGTGGGCTCGACAATGAAGTTTGAAGAGGGTAGCCCAATTACAGTAATTTGTGCCTTCGTAGTCAAGCATAATGGGCACGACGAGTTTTATGTTGGCGACGGTGGTGGCGGGATGAAGTTTGTCAGCCATGATTGACGGTAGAAAGGTGGAAGAGTAGGCGGAAGAGAAGATGGGAGGCGCTAGGAGGGAGAATAACCTAATGTTGCTGATACCATATTAGAAGATAATGTCGTATCTTTCTCATTAGCAATCAACAGTAATATATACATCACTTAACCTAAGGTTACTTAGGTAATTAGCAAACTAATAATATACAATTGTAATTTATATATACACTACCATATATACAATATCTAATTGTATATATGGTAGTGTATATTTAAATATACACTACCATATATACAATATCTATCAATGACCACCTACAATAACTACCTTGCCTGACTTCCTTAGTCAACAAGAAAAATATGATACTGATTTATTTACGGTTTTTCTATGGGGTACCCCTGTATTTTTTGAAATTCTACGTTGTACTCCTTATATTTTTTTATTGTTGTACATAGTACCTTTCAACTTTTTAATTTTTATATATGGCACCCCTCTTATTTTTATTCAATTCAATAGGGAAGTAAATGTGAAGACGTAATGGCTGCCACCAGCTCTGTCATTATTTAAAACCCGTGAACTTCTCTCGTCTAACTCCAAACTTTTCCTTCGAGATCCTTTTATCTTCTAACGAAATAAATTATGAAGATTTCATATTTAAAAAAGCAACAATTAACTGACCTGTAGGTCGAATTTTAGTGGGAAAATTTCCCTCCAAATGCTAAAAAATAAAGAAACTAATCTTCAACGTTGACGTAACGGAGGGGTAACATAGAGAAAAGTTGAAGGGTACTATGTAGAACAAAAAACAAAAAATTTAAGGTACAACCTAGAATGTTAAAAAACATGGGGGTACACCACAAAAAATCCTTTTTTTATATTTTTTTTGCTTTATTTTATAGGTATGCCGAAAAAAGACAAAAAATAGTGGTTGGGAAGGTTATAGTAACAAAAGCCATTGGAATTTTTATTTTATACATTGGAAAAATCCATTTTGTTATTAATAGACTAGGGGGAAAAAAGAATATGATTAAGGAAATTATGGGTTCTTTCGTTTCTATGGTTACTTTTTAAACGATGATGTCCTCTCTATACACCGGAGCCCCCTACTTCATTTTCGGAATCTTATTCATAACTTGTACTGTTGAAACTTGTTGGCTCATTTACTCCGTAATTTAGACAAAAATGGAACTGTGAGACTGGGATCTTGGGTAGAAACATGTGATATTTTGGTAGCTAGGTAATTAATGCCTCAGATGGCAAAAGAATCTTCATATGCTCCTGAAGATGGATTATTACGAGCGATACTTGACATTCAAATATTCACATTTAAGGAACTTAAACTCACATGGTCAGTCCCAACTATGGTCGTTCCGTTATTTTCAGTCCCAACTATTGAATATTCATTAGTATTTCTAACAATTGCTCATTTTTTTAAAGAATGGTCATAGCAGGTAAATGACCTGCTACTATTAGAAGATAATGCCCGTATCTTTCTCATTAGCAATCAACAGTAATATATACATCACTTAACCTAAGGTTACTTAGGTAATTAGCAAACTAATAATATACAATAGTAATTTAAATATACACTACCATATATACAATATCTATCACACCCCCTCAGTCGAAGCAGGAGGAGGACGGATGTTGATACTGTCACGAAAATCATCAAAAAGAATGCGGGGAAGACCTTTCGTGAAAATAACAGTAATCTGATAGCGAGACAGAACATGAAGAACGCGAACTTCACCGCGTTTAACCTTTTCCCGGACGAAGTGAATATCCATCTCAATGTGTTTAGTGCGCTGATGCTGTACAGGATTACCAGTCATGCAAAGGGCACTTACATTATCGCAATAATCCAATGTTGCTTTAGAGATAGGAAGATGAAGCTCAAGTAACATATTGCGAACCCAACAGGACTCAGAAACAACATTAGCAACAACCCTGTATTCCGCTTCAGCACTGGATTTGGACAAGGTGGGCTGTCGTTTCGACGACCATGAAATCAGATTATCACCAAGGAATATACAGTAGCCAGAAGTACTACGGCGAGTGTTAGGACACCCGCCCCAATCAGCATCCGTATAGGACACAAGAGATGAAACTGAGGACTTGTAAAGATGCATACCATAATGTAAAGTCCCATGAACATACCGCAGGATGCGTTTTAACGCTTCCATGTGTTCAACCTTAGGATCGTGCATGAATAAGCAAACCTGTTGAACAGCATACGAGATATCAGGTCTCGTAAAGGTCAAATGCTGCAACGCACCTGCAAGACGGCGGTATTTGGTTGGATCCTCATAAGAGACCCCAGAAAGAGTACTTAATTTCCCTTTCATATCAACAGGAGTAGGGCAAGGCTTGCAATTTGTCATACCAGCGCGGTCAAGAATATCCATTGCATACTGCTTTTGTGACAAGAACATACCATGAGCATTTCGAGAGACAGCAATGCCCAAAAAATAGCCTAGGGGGACCCAAATCTTTCATGGCAAACTCAGAGCTCAAGTGGGAGATAATAGTCATGCGAAGAGAATCAGAAGATGCAGTCAAGATAGTATCATCCACATAAAGCAGCAAATAAGCAATGTCAGAGCCACGTAGATAAATAAATAGAGAATGATCAGATTGACTGTGAGAAAAACCAATCGTGGCAACAAAATCTGCAAAACGCTAATACCAAGCACGGGGAGCCTGTTTCAGACCATATAATTACTTACGCAGCAGACAAACATGATCAGGATGAGAAGGATCTCTGAACCCCAATGGTTGATGCATGTAAACAGTCTCATTTAAATTACCATTCAAAAACGCATTTTTCACATCCAAATGATGAATGGTCCAAGATTTGGACAAAGCAATAGTCGGCACGAACTGAATAGTGGCAGGACAGACAGCAGGACTAAAAGTCTCATCACAGTCAACACCCGCTTGCTGCTATTTGCCATCACCTACAAGACGAGCCTAATACCTCTCAAAAGAGCCATCAAATTTCAATTTATGCCGAAAAATCCACAAAGACCGAATGATATTAACATTGTAAGGACGAGGTACTAAATTCCAAGTCTTATTTTCAATAAGAGCATTAAATTCATCTTCCATAACATTTTTCCAATTCGGGTCATGAAGGGCATCCACTGGGTTTCGAGGGATAGGAGAAATAGTGGAGGAGGTGTGGCTTCATGGTATTTTGGATTTGGCTTGACAATACCGTGCTGACTATGAGTAGTTATGCGGTGAAAAATGGGCAGAGGTGAAAGCTGGGCAGAATGGGGGCCAGTCACGGACCCGCTGGGCCTAGGTGGGGACAGTTGGGCCGTATTTGTGGGGCTGCTGGGCAGGTTAGGCAAACGAGTAGGGAAGGGAGAGAGCAAGGAATCAGGTGGGAGTTGTGGGCCGCGTGTGGGGTTGAAGTAAAAGCGGTTGGGGATAAAATTGGGCTGGTGAGAGTATGGGCCGGTTGAGAGGTAAGATGAGGAGAATTTTCTGGTTGGGCCACGGGATCACCAGGTGAAGGGGTAGGGGAATTAACATTTTCACCTACATCATTTGCAACATCATGAAGGATGTGGAGCCGTAAGAGGGAGTCAACATGATCCAAAAAATTATACGAAGAGGGAGAAGGAGTATGAAGTTTGGAGAAAGGAAAAGTTGACTCATCGAACCAAACATGTTTGGCTATGATTATTTTACGACTCAAAATATCATAGCATTTATAGCCACAATGATCATAGGGATATCCTTGGAACACACAAGGAGTAGAGCGAGATTGGAGCTTGTGAATGGAAGTGGATGGTAGGAGAGGAAAACACAAGCAACCAAAGACACGAAGATGAGAGTAAGTAGGACCCTTTTGATACAAATGTGTGTAGGGGATTTATAAGAGAGAAGTTTAGAGGGAAGGATGTTGAGGAGATAAGTAGCCGTCGCTAAGCCATGGTGCCAAAATGACGGAGGAAGAGAGGCAAGAGCGAGTAAAGTACGAACAATATTATTAATGGACTGTATTTTACGCTCGGCTTTCTCATTTTGTGGAGAGGTGTAGGGACATGAAAAACGGAAAAGCATGCCATTTTGTTCACCAAAGTTACGAAACGGACCATTGTCAAATTCGCGGCCATTGTCGCATTGGAAAGCTTTAATTCCTCTTTCGAATTGAGTTCGAATGAGAGAACGGAAAGACATAAACAAATTATAGACTTGATATTTGCGACTAATGGGAAAAGTCCAAAGAAAGTTTGTGTAGTTGTCCAAAAAGAGGACATAGTACCGATGACCATGAGTACTAACAACGGGAGATGTCCATAAGTCATTGTGAACAATATCAAAAGGCATAGTAGTAAATGAAAGAGAATCATGAAATGGAGTTTTTATTAATTTGCCAAACATCAGATCTCTTTTTATTACAAGTAATAGAGTTACTACTACGTAATGAATTAAAAATTGCATCCCCGGATGACCTAGACCAGGAGTGCCACACACTAGCGAATAAGACAACAAAAGATGACGGAATGGATGATGAAGGTACTCGAGATTTAGTGATCAATGGATAGAGCTTCCCGAACTCTCACACCTCATGAGACGGCTCCCCGTCCGCAAATCCTTCACGAAAAATCCAAAAGGATCAAATTCAACGCACACCATATTATCGGTAGTGAATTTGCGAACATAAATCAAGTTTTCGATAATATGAGGAGCATGGAGAACATTATTTAGGTAAAGGGGGTGGGGGTTGGTTTCGAGTGAGGGTTTGGTGCCATAACCACGAACCGGAATCATGCTACCATTGCCAACAATTATAGAATTATTATTATTTTTGCTCAAATGAAAATAAGACGAGAGAGTACCTTGTGAGTTAGTCATGTGAGACGTGGCTCCCGTATCCATATAGTAGGTGTCATCGGGAGGAACAAAATAGAGAGCTTGCATGGCTTGATTGATATATGTAGGCACATAACCGACGGTAGGAGGAGGGGCCGCCATAACATAAGCTCGAGAGGACGCTTACCATGGACTCCTGCCGTTGTCTTTGGGAAGAGTGAGTCGGAGGTCGAGAGTGCCGCCATTGCCAACCACCATTATTAGGGAATGGACAAGGAGGTGTGGACCATGGTTGAGGTGCCCACCCTCCCCAAGGTGGATAAAACCACTTGTGACCCCGACGAGGGGCCGACCGTTGGCGGCCGCCACCCCGTCCTTGGTGACGCGAACCCTTCCCACCATCATTACGGTGACCGCCTCCATTGCCACAATTATTGTTGCGGTGATTGCCACGACCGCGGTTATTAGTGTGGTTTTTGTTTTTGTACCGTGGAACAGCTTAGAGGAGGGGGTGGAAACCGAGTTAGGGGAGGCATTAGAGCCCTGGTCAGGAGGTGCGTGGCCAATAAGAGCCATGTCTGAGGCGGTTGTGACCTCCTCATTTGATGTTTCTTCAAGTTCAAGCATAGAACGGGCTTCATCAAAGGAAGGAAGGGGTTTACGATGCTGCACAGTGGATTGAAAGGAGCGGTAGTCGTCGGAGAGACCACGGAGAAGACGCAGCACAATCTGAGCATCCGTGACTGGTTGCCCGACGTTGTGGAGTTTGTCAGCAAGAACCTTGCTGCGAGTGCAATATTCCTTGACACTCGAGAACTGACTAAGGTGAGTATTAGTGAATTGGGCATCCAGTTGACATGCTCATGCAGTTTTATTATCGAGAAAGAGATTCTCGAGACGAGACCAAGCCTTAGCGGCAGTATCATCGGCAGAGGCGGGGGGCTCAATGTGGTCGAGAACAAGGTGGGCTCGACAATGAAGTTTGGAGAGGGTAGCCCAATTAGAGTAATTTGTTCCTTCGTAGTCAAGCATAATGGGCACGGCGAGTTTTATGTTGGCGACGGTGGTGGCAAGATGAAGTTTGTCAGCCATGTCTGACGGCAGAAAGGAGGTAGAGTAGGCGGAAGAGAAGATGGGAGGCGCTTGGAGGGAGAATAACCTAAAGCTGCTGATACCATATTAGAAGATAATGCCGTATCTTTCTCATTAGCAATCAACAGTAATATATACATCACTTAACCTAAGGTTACTTAGGTAATTAGCAAACTAATAATATACAATAGTAATTTTAATATACACTACCATATATACAATATCTATCAGCTACAATAGGTAAAACGTGCTAATCATAAGTTTTTTCGTCTGCCATTAGTTCTGCCACACTTAGTTCTTGATTTTTCGCATACCTTTCTCTTAATTTTTAGTTGATTTTTATAAATTTCATCTTGGATCTTTTTTCTTAATCTTTTGCATTCAACAAACAGTTGTATTTCTAATGAATTGCTAATTTTTGTTAGTAAATTCACTAATTATTTTCAAAAATTTGACCAAAATTTAATATTTTTGAAATTAAACTTTCATGTTCACATTTATAATAATCTCTCGTTCATTAGTAAACTAACAATGAGCATCAGATTTCATTCCTTGATTGAAGATTTGACTTGCTCCACTTATTGAAGATTTAACAATGAGCATCAGAATTTTTTTAAAAAATAATATGGATGCTCATGTTATGACATGCATGCTAAGATTAATGAAAATTAAGAGGGCCCCAAATTGTAGTAGCAATAGAGTAGATAAACAAGAAGGCAGAAGATGACAATGGGTGAAGGGAGAAGGAAGGAAACTTGACTTGCAGTAGCAGAGACAAATTAAAAAAGAAAAAAGATGATGCAAATGGAGCAGTAAAAAAAAAGGAAGGAAGAAGAGATGACAACGGGTGAAGAGATGAGGACTTGCAGTTTCAGAGACACATAAGAAGAAAGACCACATTTGTAGAAAAAAAGGTTTAGTTGGGCCTGTTATAGAATATACATAATTTGAAAATTGAAAATGGCGGAAAACCCATAGTTGGGACTGTTCCAATTTTTAATTTTATATGTCTCTAATCGAAGAACATTATGATAACTTGTCGGAATTCTAATAAGTGAACTAGATTTTTGCTTGTAGGGATGACAATTCAATTCGAATACGACCCTAATCTGATACTTTCCGAAGCAAAAACATTGATTTGACTCCGAGAATTGAAAAATCTGACTCCAACTTCGTTTAAAAAAATTTGACTCCGAGTGATTATTTATCCGACGTGTCCGCTCCGATTCTGACTCCAATTAATATTTTGATGCGATTTTTTTAATTACAATGTAATTATATTATGTTAACTTATGTTGTATGTGGTAATATGTATACAATATATGTAATTATATTATGTTAACTTATGTTGTGTGTGGTAATATGTATACAATATATAAATTACTTTGCTTTTCAATATATTATTACTATAACTATGATAGTTTAGTTAGTTTATGGGAATCATGACATCATTTTTGTAACCTTATTAGTAGACTAATAAATAAATCTCAAAATTAGAAATTCATAGGAGTGATTATTCATCAATTATAATCTTTACTTGAAAAATTATGGACTTCATTGTAGAATTTTGCTTCTCTTTATACAAAAAAAATGATTAGCTAGAATATTTAGCAAGAAAAAAAAGTATAAATAAGACGAGGTCGAATCTGAGTTGGAGGTGAGAGATTCAAGACGAGTTAGAGTCAAATTATACTAGTTGGATGTCGGAGTCGAAGGTAAATTGAAAATCCGACTACTAGTAGTGTTAGAATCCGATTATGCATCATGTAATTCGAATCTTACGTACCCGTTGCCACATTTCGAGTTACCGGACCAGATGGTTGACGAAAATCAATTTGGCAGTCCCCACCTCACGGTTGGGTAAACTTAACTTCCGCTTGGACGAAAATCTATTTCATTTCATTAATGTGATGTACAAATGAGTTCCAATTTCATTAATTTCCAATCTATAATTTGATATAAATGGTTTTACAAACCAAGAAAAAAGTATGATTAATTATTACATGATTATCAAATAAATAATACTTACATCCCCAAAAAAGTATGTTTGAAAATACTTGTTACACTCCCTAAAATCATAATGACACAAAACTTGATGCATACCATAAATAAAATTCTTTTTACCCATAAAATTTCTAAAATAATCTTAAAAATTGGTGGTCCCTCACTTTCTACTTTAAACACTAGTGGAAAAGACCTTAAATGACATAAATTAGCTAATCTGATTTTGAAATAACCGGATTAGTTGAGTTCCATATTTTAATGCCCTAGGTTAGGATCAATTAATTGATCCGGTTTGAGTTAAGGAGCAGATCAGTTAACTAATCCAAGACCCCAAATTAAAGGCGCCTTTATGAGGCCGAGCCACGAACCCTTTTAATGCGCCTAATCTCTCCTCCTCTCTAACTCCTCTCTTCCCTATCTCACTCCTCTAACCCTAACCCATTACTCCTCTAACCCTAACACCTCATTTCCCTGTTCCCTCCAACAACCGGTCCTCTCTTCCCTCTCTCATCTTCACTTCCCTGTTCCCTGCAACAATCGGATCCGTTCCTGTTTTTCGTCGCAGGCCTTTCGAACCAACTCCTCAGGTGCAATCGTAAACTCCTCACCAGCCCATGACCAACACCGTCTTCGTTCTAGCATACTCGAGGTGACCCACCACCACAACCACCATCTTCGCTATGGGTTTCCTCTTTCCTCCTCATCAGGCGGCGGTCGAGGTCGAGGCAAAAACTTAGGGTTTCGGCGGTCGAGACTCATGTAATTGCAGTTTTTGTGTGTGTAAATTTTCGTTGTTAATTTTGTTGTCCAATTTATCTTATTTTTTTCGTTTTCAAATTCTTTCTTATTATCTTGTAATTTTAGTTGTTAATTTCTTTCTTATTGTCTGTCATGTTTGATTTGTGCATTCATCCAATGAAATAACGGTTTTTTCACCCTCGTGTTTTAAAAAATGCACCTAGTGCCCCTGAGGTTTTGAAAAATACGTGGCTTTCCCCTGCCGTCAAGTTTCCATTAATTATGTTAGTTATGAGGGCCAAGTCATCCTAATTAGCCCCAAAAAACCTAATTAACTTAATTAATTATAATTACATCCTAATAACTATAAGTAAACCCTAATTAGTCCTAGTTAATTAAACTCCCAACCCACTTACCACCCCAACCGGCAGCCCCAAACCCCGTAAACCACCCCTACACTAACTATACTTAAGAATTGGTCTTGTAAGAGACTGCCTACTTTTAATCTAAAATTAGACAGCGTACAAGCCCAATATTAAGAAGAGAATAGATCACCAATCTGAATATAGTGACTAGTTTTTATTTATTCAGTGACCAGTTTAATTTTTTAGTGATCGCCTTAATCCATTCAAGAATCACATCGTTTAGTTCATTTAGTGACTAGTTTAATCCATTTGGTGACCATTTTGATCCTTTCGGTAAAATTGCCGAAATTGTTTTTAAAATTGTCTGATGTAGGTCGAGATTCAAAGGGGAAATAAAGGAAGGAGAAGAGAAGGGACGTCTAGGTTGGTGCGAGATGTCTATGGATAGTGTTAGGTTAGACTTAAATGGAATGAGCTTGTCAGGAGAATGTATGCTTGGGTTTGTTTAATTTTATGTTAAAATTAGACTGCCTATTGTAATAATTTGTGTAACATAAAACATAGTCATGTGGGGTCTTGTTTGATTTGTCTCATTGTATACATTTGGAAAATCAAACTTTTATAATATTTACTAATTTGTAATTAAAAATATTAATAGACAACGTGCATTGACAAACATGCGTTGGAGAAATTGAAAATCTATTAAGGGACAGAGGGAGTATATTAAAAAATCTACATAAGGAAAAGTATAGTCACATGGGATCTTGTTAGATTTACCTCAATATCTAGTTTTCATATATCAAATTTTGTAATTTTTACTTATAGTGGATTAGAGATGTTAATGATTGAAATTGCGCATTGGTGCGCTTGCCCGGAGAAATATTTCAAGCAATATGAAACAAAGAATGTATATATAATATGATATTAAAGAATACTCGCTCCTTTGTTTTTTGGAAAAATTGATTTAATCAATCCCAGCTATGGGTACCCTGACAAAACAAACCCTGCTTCAGTAAATTATTGTTCAGTCCCAGCTTTTGGGGGTATTTTACAATGGTAGTCCCAATAGGTGAACTTTGCCGTTTGTTTTTTTTTCTATCTTCTTCCTGCTCTTTCATCCCTCCTTCTTCCCTCCTTTCTTCACTGCTCCCTCCTCCTCATCTCCCCTGCCACCCAACCCCCTCTCCTTCCACCCCACTAGCCCCTCACCCACCTCCCCTAACCAGTCACCACTCCCTCACCATCCTCTCCCTCTCCCCGTCCCCATAACCCCTTTCCCTTCCCCGCCACCCTCTCCCCCAATCCCCAAAACCCCCTCCCCCCCCCGCCCATCCCTCTCCCCACCACCGATCCCCCTACCCCATGAAACTACTCCTCCCTCCCCCAACCCCTCCTCCGCCCCCAAAACTCCCTCCCCTGTCCCACCACTTCTTCCCCGCCCCGAAACACCTCCCCCACCCCTCGAAATCATCTCCCTTGCCACTTGAAATCTCCTCCCCGCCGCCACTCCCTCCACCACCTTCGAAACCACCTCCCGAAAACCCATATTAGACATCGAAGGAGAAGGCGAGAGCGAAAGCTAGAAAGAAAGCAAAGTGGTAGAGGAGGGGGAATTGGTGGTGCTTATAGTGGTGGTGGAGGAAGAGAGAGAGAGAGTTGAAGATGTAGGAGAAGTAGGAGGTTAGGAGGAAGGTGCTGGAGAACAGGACTAGGATAAGGATTAGGAGATCTAAGGTTGTCGTCGCGGAAGGGGTGTTGCGGCAGAACAACGAAGAGGATGATGATGATGATTTACGGGGTTTCAAGGAGGCATCATCGAGGTGTCTGGGGAGGAGAAAAGAGAAAATAGGGTGTATGTTAGGGGGGAGGGGTATTTCGGGGTTGGAGGGGAGGGGGGTTGTGGGGTGGCAAGGTAAGTGGAAGGGGGTCGATAGGGAGAGGGGGGAAGGAGGTGTCGGGGGTCGGTACTCAGGGGGGGGGGAAGAGGGTGGATGGCGAGAGGAGAAGGAAGAGGGAGGAGGGTGAAGGGGAGGAAGGAGAGAGGAGAAAATTAAAACATTAAAAATATATAATTAAAACGGCAAAAAAACAAAGTAAATTTTTTTTAAAAAAATTAACTTCTTAAACTGATTACTTGGTTTGCCTTGACCGCTTTTGTAAAACGCCCCTTAAAGGTGGGACTCGGTTAATATTAAATTGAAGTTGGGACTATTTTTGTCGGGGTGCCCATAGTTGGACCGTTTAGATTAATTTTTTCTTGTTTTTCACTAGCGAAAAAACCTTAAATGACACAAACCAACTGATCCGGTTCTCCCAAAATCGAATAAGTAATTTCACTATATTTTGGCGCAATTTTTTGGGCCCACTAAGCTGATCCGGTTTGGATGAAAATCGGATCAGTTTTGTAAACCGATCGGGTTTTCCTCCAAATCGAATCGCCTTAGTAGGCCAAAAATATCAAAGCCAAACACCATTAATCAAATGGAACCCAAAATGCGCAAACCCTCATAAATGAGACTCATCCCTCTTCACCCATCTTCGCCGCCTTACTTCTCTCTTCTCTCACTTCCCATCTCTTCTCTCTCCTCTCTCTTCTCTCTTAAACCTAACCCTAATCCCCTACCCAAGTCCCCAACCTCTCCTATCTCATAGCCAGTAAACAGAAGTGAGCCACCACCACCATCAGTCTTCGACACCCTCCCTCCTTTCGAACAAGCAATAACAGTTGAATGGATGATTTTTTTTCTCTCTCTGCCCTCCATCCACTCTTAAGTTTTAACCCATAGTTGTTAAACCACCATTTCAAACAAAATTCTCCTCCTCTCCCTCTCTCCCTCACTAGTAGAAAAACGTTGATTTGCGTCTCCTGAATTGCGTCGCACAACTGGGAAACCAACGCAGATGTGAATGGGCGCATCATTTGCGTCGGACACTAAGGGGGTCCGACGCAAAACATAATCATTTACGTCGGATTTATGGTGCATTCGACGCAAAAAAGTAATATGATTTGCGTCGAAGGTACGCGATATGCGATGCAAATTGTTGTATACTACGATTTGCGTCGAACTTACTTGGCCCACTCGACGCAAATACGCGGCCCAGATTTAAAAAAAGAACCACTATATGCGTCGGACTTACTTGGCCCATCCGACGCACGTTCCTCACCTTCCCCTTTTAATTTTCGAGTTGTCTCAAACCCTTAAACCCTAACCTCTCATTCTTCTCTGCATCGCACACGTACACACTTTCTCTCTCTCTCCTCTTCTTCCTCATTCGGCTGCTACTCCCAACTCATAGAAATGGTGATTTCTCTCTCTCTCTCCTCTCACTCTCCTCTCACTCTCCTAACGATGATTTTAATGGATTCTAAGGTTTTGATTTTCTCTCTCCTCTTAAATGCAGGCGCCGGTGAAGAAGCTTTCAAACCTATGAGGGACATCAAGGTCGAGAAACTTGTTCTGGGTATTTGAATCTGGTGAAAGTGGAGATCGTATCACCATAGCTGCAAAGGTTGATTTTAATGGATTTTTGGGTTTAGATTTTTCTGGAATTTTTGTTCTGGGTATTTGAATTTGGTGTTGTAACACAAAATCAAAAACCCTTTCTTCTTGGGTTTTTAGATTCTAATTTTCAAAATCCCAGATCTTTCTTCTTCCTTAAAACGCAATAATTTACTCAACTCTTCAAAACCCAACTCAAATTTCACCATTTTCCTCTTTTCCTACCATGTTTTTCTTTGCCTTTTTCTAGGTTTCCTCTGCTCCTCTTAAAAAAAAACCCAAGAAAATCTGAAAAATTAATCCTTTTTTCTTTGGTTTTTTCTTCAAGAATTCAAAGAACACCATGAAAGATAAGCAAGAGAAGGTCTTCAATGTCAGAGCAGTAAAAGGGCATGTCAAGAGGTCATCTTCTACACCAAAATTCATCTAAGAAGATAATATGCAAAAAAATCAACTGGGTACTGAAGATAATGAGCATATGAGTGATAAATTACGAGAAATTCCCAAAAATTGCTTCTGGGTTTCTTCTAAAGCGAAGCAAAAGGGTCAAAGTTTCATCTGCAAACAATGTGGGAAAGGTTGAATTTGGTGAAATTTTGTCTGCAAGCTAAGTCTCCTAGAAAGTGGAATCTGATGAAAGTGGAGATCGTGTCACCGCACAACACTTCAAATGTCTTTGTCTGCTCGGATTTTACATTTTTTTTTACATATTTGTTCAACACAATTGAGGTAAGTTCATATATTTCATATATTTTTCAGTTTTAGATCTCGGAACTTAGGAATTTTTTTCCTTTTTTTTCTCTCATTGTAAATTACAAGTATTAGATAAGTTAGACAAA
This sequence comes from Beta corolliflora, assembly GCA_947648045.1. Taxonomy (NCBI): domain Eukaryota; kingdom Viridiplantae; phylum Streptophyta; class Magnoliopsida; order Caryophyllales; family Amaranthaceae; genus Beta; species Beta corolliflora. The sequence goes on along the minus strand of CANSZD010003665.1, from coordinate 9,114 downwards.
GAACACCTGATGTAGGCTTCATCGTTGTATCAGAGTATTGTATTTTTCCATTTTTTCATCGTTGTATTTTTATTGATCTAATTGTGAAACTTAGTGTGAAAACTGGGGCAGTTGTCAGATCTGATATGATGTACTTTTTTGTTGTTTGATTTAATTTTTTTTAATACAAATTAGCTAATTTGCGTCGGATTGTGTGAGGCATATCAAGCTTTTCCTTCCCAGCGCTGGGGCCATTAATTTGCTTGCTGTGAGGCATGTGCGTCGGATGTTGTGGCATGTCTGACGCAAATGGTGTGCCAATTGCGCCGCACAATACCTAGTATCTGACGCAAATGGTTGTGCGCACAATATCTGGTTTGGGCTATTTGCGTCGCACTAGATCCAAGGCTGTTCCTTATGCGACGCAGATCATGACTCCCTCGACGCAAATGGTGGTCCAAGGTCCGACGCAAATCAATGATTTTTTACTAGTGCCTCCTTTATCTTTCCTTCTACCAGCCGTCGGTGCCTCTGTTGCCGTATTGGTGTCTCTATCTTTCTCCTCTTACTCTTTCTCTAACTGGCTGCTTGTGAAGCGGGGTAGGGTAAGTCTCAGGTGGCTATGGGTGGTTTCGGGGGATAGTGGGTGGATTTCGGGTAAATGTGGGTGGTTTCGGGGGCTAAGAAGGTGGTTTCAGGGGGCTAGGAGTGTGGTTTAGGGTTTGGTGCGGGTGGTTTCGGGAATAGAATTGGTGGTTCTGGGCAATTGGGGGTGTTTTAGAATTTGCAGAGGAAGATAGGAGTGGAATGGCGTAACCGAAGATGAAGATTTTGAATTCAAAGAATGGTGTTGTTGTTGCGATGGTTGTTGGATGGAAGAGGTGACCTTTTGGCGATAACTTTTGGGTGGGCTCCCATGGTCTTTGACTGGGTTCTGGTGGGGTGGCTGTGATTCTGGCGGGGTAGTAGTGGTTTCGTGGTGTTAGTAGTGGTGGCAGTGGCGGTGGGTGGGGTGGAAATGTAATTGGATTGTGTCGAACGGACTGCGGTGCGGTGAGGCTGTGGACATTAGGACTGGTGGAGGTGGGGTGAGGGTGGCAGTGGTGGGCTGGTGGAGGGGGTAGTTGTTGAGGAGGTTGGGTGTTCAAAGTAAACGGTCAAGGGTTTCCAAGATCTCCATCTCTAAGTGAAGGGAGGGGGGTTGGGGAATCAAGTTAGAGGAATATTAGGGCAATGGAGGGGAAAGGGAAAGCGAAAAACCACTCAACCAAACAACATTTAAGGGTAATAGAATCAATCTACTCATTTTCCCATTCATGTAACCCCCTTACCAACTGCCCTCTAAATTACTACTCAATACCATCGTTTACAACATATTTAGTAGAGTTGGAGACTTGAGATAACTGCACTTATTGTTGGGACCAGGAGTTAACCTATAAGTCAACCATTATATCTCCTTTTTATATCTCCGGTGTGGGACTTGGGATGTACACCCAACAATCCTCCCCATAGACCAAGGATTACAAGACTCAGCCTCCCCTCCAGTGATAATATGTCTAATCATCTTGTACCGCCACCCACCCGCGAAACACGCCGCCTGACCACCAGTCACCATAATATCAAGAAGACTTTCGACATAAGGCACCAAATATAGATTTTCAGTCTCGACGTCACACTCAGAGCCTCCACACATTCCTTAGATGTACGATGCCTCCAAGCTATGCTTGCACCCTTAACGCGGGTTTTTCGTTTACCGTCTCCACGCCATACCAAACAATATCCCACCTAGAGATCGGTAAAAGTGAAGAAGACTCCTCCAAAAAATATGTAGCCACGATCTCAACTTGTCATCATTACTCTCCATACATCACCTAGTGCAAAGCCGCTCCCTACTCACACAGGAAGCAAAACCAAGGCCTCACTTAACCCTGAGTCTTGATCATCACAACACAAACCATAAGGACTTTTCATAGTTCTTCGAGCATTCCGGCTATGCTCCCACACGATAAAAATATCCTTCTCTAGGCTCGATTTCTCATACACCATGCTCATGTGTGCCTTCTTCTTCACAGACCTACATATACAATATTTTAACCGAACAACACTCTTTGTGAAGTTTTCCTCATTGCTTCCTTTGCTACCTTTGTCGTGTTCCCCATGGTGTACACCGATCCCCTGCTTACACCTCGAGCTACTACCATAACACCCTTAGCAACTTTCCAGGAAGCACCCTCAAACACTACATTGTAGCTGGACTTAACAAGTTGACTAATTGATATCAAATTTTTCTTCAAATTAGGGACGGACATGACATCCTTCAACTCAAAAATGTCCCCACTTGCAAGCTCCACACTCACATCTCCCTTGGCATTAACCTCTTATGGTCAATCATCTACAAGGTATATCTTTCCAAGCTCCTCAGACTTCAAATTCTCAAAAAATTCCTTGTATGGCGAAGAATGAAATGAAGAACCCGAATCCAAGATCCATGAACCAGTTTAGCTCTCTGCACTGCTACCGCCAAAGCATCAGAAACATACTCCATTACAGAGTTCGTCGAAGCATCACTCTCTTCATCGCTATCTTCATCCTCCCCCTTATTTTTCATGCTCTTATCAATGTCTTTGAAATTTTGGCATTGTCTCCTTTAGTGACCTTTCTTGCCACATTCCCCACACTTTGCTTCTGCCTTATCGACTCTTCCACTGCTCTAGCCCCTTGAATTTCTCCGCTTACATCTCCCATGTTGTCTCCTCTGTAACACCCGACCCATCCGGGATCAAGTATATTGTCACCAATGCGCATCCAAGGCCAACAACTGTCCTCGATAACCAACACAAGGTATTCCGGCGCATTTTGTCCTCACTTCTACGCACCCTGAGAACCTTCCCAGGAGGTCACCCATCCCAAGACTACTCCCAGCCAAGCACGCTTAATTGTGGAGTAACTAAGGAATTAAGCTCCCTAAAAGAAAGATGCATCTTGTTGGAATGAGTAGCCTGCTAAATCTCTTTAAAGCAATCATGAGGGGTATTACATACACCCCTACTGAGGACAAGAACGCCCTCATTGCTCTTGAGGACTCCACATATTCGACATACGCGCATGTGGGTCGCCCCCACTGAAGCTAATCACATATTCGACACGCAGCCAGTGATATAGCCTTAGAATCCTCCCCCACTAGGCGACTAACCTTGGATTAATTATCCACACGATCAGCGCGCGGTCGCAGAGTTGCTCTGATACCATTTGTAACACCCAACCCATCCGGATCGAGTATATTGTCACCAATGCGCATCCAGGGTCAACAATCGTCCTCGATAACCAACACAAGTTCTTCCAAACGCATTTTATCCTCACTTCGCGCACCCCCAGAAACTTCCCAGGAGGTCACCCATCCCAAGACTACTCCCACCAAAGACGCTTAACTCGTGGAAGTAACTAAGGAATTAAGCTCCCTAAAAGAAAGATGCATCTTGTTGGAATAAGTAGTAGTCGCTAAATCCCTTTAAAGCAATCATGAAGTGTATCACATCCTCCCTCTACCCTCGCCGATGTATGCTCCACCGTATGACTTCCCGAGATCCTTACACCGAGTACTCTCACTCAACACCAAATCTCTAACATCATCCAACTTTAAAGTGCTTCCTTCCCCGCGGAATTACTAATAGAAGAAACAACGGCCTCCCCACTCTTTTGGTAAAGAGGACACTAAAATCAAAGCTTTTACCTCATCATCAAAGGTAATTTTTCACGGAGGCCAATTGACTAATTATTTTACTAATCTCATTATTAAATTCAAGCAGCAGATTCACCATGAATCATCTTAAGTTCAAACAAATAACACATTAAATATAACAAATGGCGAGATCCGGGATTTTAATATCGGGTGGGCCAAATTTGATGCGTTAGTTTTTTTTTTTTTCAAAAATGTTCCTTTTACGACACTTTAATTTTAATACTAATTGTATATATCTTAGTTTAATCCTAATGTCAATAATACTCATCCCAAAAGTAGATGAGTTAGCTAGGAGATAATGTAGTATTTTCTTATTGGATAAGTAGATATGATATGAGATAATGGGATATATATGTATGAATGAGAGATAGGGTGTGAGATCTCATTTTTTTTGCGAGAGAGAAGGGGATAAATTACTATTGTAGTGAATGATTCCTAAACTAAAAGTGTGTATAGTATTAAGAAACATATGAAAAAGAAAAGTGTAAAAAAGAATATTATAGGACAAATGGAGTATTAAAAAAAATTCTAATTTCGATGGGGTGAATTTTACAATTATACCATAATGACACTAAGAATACAAGGATACCATAACACGGGCATATAAATATAAACGAAAAGTGGGCTAGTGGCATCAAAGAATGTTAAATGTTTTTATTTTGTAAAGTTAATTAAGTGACGAGGTCCAAGATTATACAAAGATAAAATATTCATTTTGTATAAGAAACATATATGTTAAGTAGTTTTTAAGAATTTTTTTTATGAGAGCTTTCTAAGAATTAGTGATAATGGAAAAATAGAAAAAAGAAATGAAAAGAAAGATTACTAATTAAAACCATGAAACCAAAGAAGAACACGGAGATACAAAATCTCACCCCTATAATAAAACCAATAAAAGACAAAAAAAAAAAGAAGTTGAACGAGGATGCCAAAGATAACCAAAGGCCAAAAGTAAATGGTAAGCAAATGACAAACATGCACAAATACAATCTCCGTAGTCGAACTCGCCATCTCGAGTGATATATGCTATTATTCACATCACTCCGCTCTACCGCACAACCTATGCTTAAATTTCTCAAGCTATGCTATTTGATTGTTTTTCGGATCATGGGACGGGTCACGGCCGGGTAGGCCACCTCCTAGATCCGCCCCTAATATATACCTTGTTCATAGCGTAAGACTTCTCGTACATGTTAGAAAGAGTCTTGATCAACTCTGTTGTTTTCACGTCCTTAACATTAAAACTAACACTCTTCGCCAATGTCACTTGAACCACACCTAACGCTTTCCGATGCAGCTTAGACAATGTTCATATTTCATTGCAACAAGGCTTCTTTCTCGATAGAGGTTGGTACATATCTTTTAAGTACGTATAATTGATATGTCATATTTATATATAGTTTTAGGTGCATTTTGGTTGCATTTTAGAGCATTTAGATTCATATTTAGGTTCATTATTGGATCATATTCTTAAGTTATGCTATTATACTCATATTCGGTCTGCTTTTCTTATTTTTGATGAACTTCGTGTAATGAATACATATTTGGAGTATGATTACCGAAGCTTAAGGATTAGGAGCACTTTGAAGGAAGGTGCATTGCATAAGGATCGTCTGGATATGTTATAGTACGAGTTTGAGCAAAAATAAAGCGGAAAATCATTAGAAAAATATGGAAAAGGAGTCACGTCTACTATTATGGCCATAAATTTTGATGTGATTCTGAAATTTGAATAGTGAATTTGAAAACTATACTTCAAGAGCTTTCCCAACAATAAAAGCAAGACGCTCCAAGCGAGACTTCTAGTCAAGGAGTTATGCCTTTCTAAGTTCGCACCGCTTCATGAAATCTCCTACCGTACGCGTGGATCACTAATTCCGCCCATTGAATGAATATTTCGAATTTCCGTATCTTGTAACTTAATTTCCTATTCATATTAGGTTACTTAATATTATTTAGATTAGGAACCCTAACTTCTTCTCTCCTCTCTCTGTCACGTTATTTTATTCTTAGTTTTTAATTTTAGTTTTCTTCTTCTTTTTCTCTCTAGCTTTTTAGTTGCAAACCCTAGTTATATTCTTCTCCATTAATTTATGAGTTCAATTAGTTTTTTCATTGATATCTTCTAGTTATGTTTTCCATTGTAAATTTAGATTTTATTCATTATTTCATGATTGAGTAGTTTTTATTTCTAGGGCTTGGGAATCCATGTTTATATGCTATGATTCTTGATTGATATTACTGATGTTTTGATTAGTCATTGGTATCTCTAATTGATTAGTGTTTTTATTGATAATCTTGCAACCTGATCAATTGTTTGATTAAATTTTGCTAATAAGAGTTAGAATTGAAAGATCGCCTATTAGAGGCTTACCTACAATAAGCAAATCTGATTATGTTAGCGACCGTACATCATATGTTGATTTGAGAGCGTTAAGACTCGACCGTAGGATTAACCTTTGCTCTAGATATCTGATTAATTAAACTAATGATGATATTTTGATAGATTATAATTATAAACATGGTGAACCATTGCCCTATATCCTTTTAGTTTAATTTTTTTTAGTTTAGATACTTAATTCTAATATTCCTAATCTTGTTTAGTTTCTTCATACCTTATAAGCTAGATTAAAACGACTATCTCTCCGAGGATTGGACCCTACTTATCCTACTATATTGTTAGGAGGTTTTATTAGGAATTATTTTTGGACAGTGTATGATATACCTATCAATAATCCTCAATATGTTTCTTCCAGATGCCGAAATTCTCACCATCGAATTTATTGATCATCACCTTCCCGTCATCCATTATACCTATTTAACACGATCTAGCCGCACAATGATTGAACCTAGCTCTTGATACCACTTGTTAGGCCCACGAGTTCACCTACAGGTCCACCATTAGTATGATATTGACCGGTTTGGGCCTAACCTGTACGAATTTGTTTTTGGGCTCCTTCCCAGAAGCCCTCATACTAATGGAGTAAATGAACCCTTATAATCTAGACAACTCTTTCTTATCTCTTCGATGTGGAACTTGGGATGTACACCCAACAATCCTCCCCTCAGACTAAGGACCATAAGACTTATGGCCTCCCCTCCAATGATAATTTGTCTAATCATCTTGTACCGCCGCCAACCTTCAAAACACGCTGCCTGACCAACACAATATCAAGAAGACTTTGACACAAGGCACCAAGCATAGATTTTTCGTCGCTAGGTGGCGGGCGCGGATGTGTCGTTGTGCACCGCACCCGGCCAAAGATAAAATTTCTCCTACTCTCTTTTACACTAAGCTAGTATAATGGAAGTAGGGGTCGTATCCACAGGGAAACAGGGACGAGTTTAATACTTAGCGTGATTCAAAACCTAGATTAAGCTAAGGGCCGAGAAACCTAATAACAAGGGGGGTTTCAAGTAGATTATAAACAAACTAAAACTAACTAGCAAATAAATAAGATGAGAAATCAATTATGGAAAGATCTTGAATCCGATTAACATCCACTTCAATTCATTATCGATCATTGAACCTCAACTCTAATTATTTCCATGATTATCTATTGGCCGAGAATTAATCTCGCGATTCTCCTTATTCCTTGTTGAATAGCACGATCGCCGTGACTATAAAACCCTAACTAAAGGATAACTTAGTCCGATCGCGTCTAAGTTCAATCCAATAGCAAAGAATAAACACGAGAAGAACCAACAATCCGCTAACGTCATACAAGCGATAAACATTCAACAATGCGATTCAATTTCCCCAAGAAATAACCAAGACGATCTGCATCTAAGTTACTTCCTAGTTTGCTACCAATTGATAAAAGAATGAAACAATCCGATTCTATTCTTAAATCTAGCATTAGATTTATTACACAATTAAACTAGTAACGTTCCTAGCATAATCATGCAAAAATCATAGAAAGCAAGCATAGAAATTAAACCATAATCAAAGAAACTAAATAGAGAGGAAAGATCTCACAATAATGCTTGAAGCTCCATATTAATCTCGCTCAAGAACGGTTCAAGCTACACCAGATAGCATAAGCCAATCCCATAGTTGAAATCTACAAAAACTAAACTAGAAAATAAAAACTAAAAAGAGAAGACAACAAGAGAGGAGTGGAGTTTCGGAGACTCCTCTCCTTGTGGCCGCCGCCCTAGGTCCAAAAATAGAGTTTAGTATTTATACTAAAGCTCAGATATCAGCCGACAATTACACCGACCTAGGGGTCGCGAGGTGTGAAGGAACTCGCGAGGTGCGAAGAGCACTCTGCCTTCCGCACATTTGGCTGGGCAAAGCAGGTCGCGAGGAGCGAAGGATCTCGCGAGTCGTGAGCAAGCAGGTCGCGAGGTGCGACCTAGCTCGCGAGGTGCGACCGCCAGGCGTGCGATGCGAGCGCGCCGGGCGAGCATGCGCGAGAGCCGGGCGACTTGGCTGCTGCTGGGCGAGCATGCGATGCGGCTGGTGGACGTGCACGCGAGAGCCGGGCGATGATGCCGAGCTATGCGGCACGAGAGCTCGGTGATGAGCGCGCACGAGAGCTTGGTTGTGAGCGCGCACGAGAGCTTGGTTGGTGAGACGATGTCGTGCTTGCGATGCAGCTTGGTACTTTGCTTGGCTCAAATGCATTTCACCTTGAAAGCTCTGAATACATGACATTAACACAAATTATCTCGCAAAACTCCGAACTTCCGCTAAGGGTTAAATAAAACACGAACATTAACAATTACAATCAAACCCTTAGCAAAGTGCACCCAAAATATAATATGAACACCGTATAACTTGAGCGTATCAAATACCCCCACACTTGAACTTTACTCGACCTCGAGTAAACTCAAAATGAGGATCACCCAATAGATCTTCACCCAAATTATCGACACCAAACTACACTCTCCATCAACTATATCATCATCATCACATCTTAACAACATCCGCTCAAAACCTAAACGTAAGGGACGATGATTCCCCCACACTTAGATTCAAGTTCACCCGAAATATATAAAAAGACGTAACAACAACAATAACCAAGAACACCAACAAAATCCAAAATGCCGACTACGACACACTAAACTATCACCCTCCCAAACCTCAAAAGATGACCTACTACTACAACAACTAACTTAAAATAGCAAGCCATGGAACAAAGACAAAAAAAGGATAAATTCCATGCTTACTCCCAAAACAAACAATCAACCAAAAGAATGTGAAAGCCAAAATAAATCTTCACAAAATCAAGGATGAAATAACCAACCCAACCCGAAAGCGCCTTCCGCCTTATGACACCATCTCCGGCAAATGAGTTTTCAAAATACAAAAATTCTCTCTTTCATCTCTCGCTAGCCTAGGAGCCCTTTCGGGTTTTCATCCTAGCTTCTCACATTTTTTTTTCATCTCT